>JAKWJD010001762.1:31315278-31617734 GCA_027705065.1 Solanum peruvianum | reverse complement strand
GAAGTACTTAAGCGAGTAGGATAGGTGGCTTATTAATTAGCCTTGCCTCCAGGGCTGTCTGGAGTGCATCCGGTATTTCATGTGTCCATATTGAAAAGATACCATGGGGATGGAAACTACATCATTCATTGGGATTCAGTTCTGCTTGATGAGAATTTGACTTATGAGGAGGAGCCTGTTGCTATTTTAGATAGAGAAGTCCGCAAGCTGAGGTCAAGGGAGATTGCATCCGTCAAGGTTCAATGGAAGAACCGACCGGTTGAAGAGTCCACTTGTGAGAAGGAGGCTGATATGCAAGAAAGATACCCACATCTGTTTACAGATTCAGGTACTCCTTTTCGCCCTTGTTTCTTTTCTTGTGATCGTTCGAGGATGAACGATGGGTAAATTGGTATCTATGTAACGACCTATTTAAGTCGTTTTGAGCAGCAGATTTTATTTCTGGAAAAACTGGCTGAGACGACGGATCCCACGACGGACCGTCATGGGCACGACGGACCGTCGAGGGGGTCTCGTTCTAAAACACTTAGAATTCTGAAATTTGGGTACTGAAATCGACTCTCTGAACTTCGTGACGGAATGGCAGGACGGACCGTCGTGAGCACGACGGACCGTCACACATCTTCCACAGAAATTAAGTCTCTGAACTTCGTGATGGAATGGCAGGACGGACCGTCGTGAGCACGACGAACCGTCACACATCTTCCACAGAAATTAAGTCTCTGATTTTTGTGACGGACCTGCAGGACGGACCGTCACAGGTTGCGTAATCCCAGGCTGGGTCGGATTTCTGTAAATATTTTAAGGGGCATTTTAGACTATTCCTGCTATAATTATAAATTTAGTGGGTTAATATTAATAAGTCAATTACTTGGGGGTTAAAGGAGATAACCTTGAATTAATTAGTGGGTTATTCTATCATCTTTTAAACTTATTTTTATGCTAATTAGGGTAAAAGAAAGAGGGTTTGAATAAGAAAAATAGAAAGAACAGAGAGAGGGAGAAGAACGATCGAGAGAGAGAGGAGAAACGAAGAGGAAAGCAAAGCTTTGGGAATTTACTTGCTTGATCACGAATCTTTGGTGGAGGTAGGTCATGGTTTATGCTATTCGTAGTAAACTCTTAATAGCGAATGATATGTATTGGGTAGTATTGTAAACCCTTCTATATGCTTAATTGTATGCTTGCATGAATGTGATTATATAATTGTGATAAAATAAGCATGATGAAGCTATTGAATCCTAAATCTTGAAAAACCCTAATCTACTTTGTTAATGATGATGCCTTGGTATAAAAGAAGGTTTGATGAATGAAAGTAGTGAGATTAGGGGATCGGGTGTCACGTTCCGACACCAGGATAGTAATAGAGGATCGGGTGTCACGTTCCGGTACCTTGGATAGTAATAGAGGATCGGGTGCCACGTTCCGGTACCAGGATAGTAATAGAGGATCGGGTGCCACGTTCCGGTACCAGGATAGTACTAGAGGATCGGGTGCCACGTTCCGATACCAGGATAGTATATGAGGATCGGAGTGTCACGTTCCGACACGAGACGAATAAAGATAATGAATCTTGAAAGATGTTAATATACTCAATTTAATGAACCTATTTCCCAAATGAGTATGGTATTGAGGCTTGAGTCCTCATCGGTGTACTTACCTTGGCGTTATTTATTATGATTATAGTACTTGATATTGCTACAGATTGAGTATTGTAGTTGATTTATGATGTTATCTGATGTATACCGTTTTCCTATTTTGAATTGGCCGATGATACCTACTCAGTACTTGTGTTTTGTACTGACCCCTACTTGTATGTTCCTTTCTTTGTTATTTGTGGAGTGCAGCCAATGTACCGTCGTCTTCAACTCAACCGCAACTCTAGCCAGCCTTCATTACACCGGATTTCAGGGTGAGATAATGCTTCTAGCTTGGATTGGATCTTCTTCTTCATGTCTTGATGCCTTGAAGTTCCGGCAGGGACTAGCTTTTACTTATTTTAGCTTTAGTAATTTGAGGATAGATGTTCTTGTGATGATGACTTCCAGATTTTGGGGATAATAATAGTTGTTGAGTTTTTAGAAGTTATTTAATTGGTTTTTATTAATGAGTTTAAGTCTTCCGCATTATATTAATGAGTTTTTAGAAGTTATTTAATTGGTTCACTCACATAGTAGGATAAGTGTGGGTGCCACTCGCGGCTCGGTTTTGGGTCGTGAAATGGTTGACCCATTTCTTTAAATTGTATTCTAATCCTCGTAAATTATACTCTCTTTATTAAATGATTAAATACTAGAATCTGGAAATTTTATAAGATTGAGATTAAATATGATAAATTTGGTGTACATTTGTTTGTTCATCAATATGTTTTCAAAAATAATGGTCAAGACATGTTGGGTTCTATAATTTCTCATGGTATATAAATTTGGGTCTACTATTTATGAATAATTTATTTTTAATAGGAGGGTGATATGTAATGTATTGGTTGACATTAAGAATTAGAAATTGATTTATAGTAATAATGTTGTTGTTAATTTTGAAATCTTATATGAATATGTGCTTAAATAGATCGCATTGATTTGGGAGCTCAACGAAAAGGGAAGGCTCAAGTCTTGAAGTAAATTGTAATAAATTGAGGCAAGTGAATTTCATAACTCTTGCCAAGTGTATGAAATGTGTGTATTTCCTTGTGGTATATGTTTGGAAGTAATTGGACTTGGTGATGGGTTAACTTGTCCATATTGGTTAATACTAATGATGAAAACAAAGGGTAATAAATACAATGTGAATAATTACTTGAGTGTGATGTGTTTATGATGAAGAACGGTTTGAAAGGCTTGTTGAGTCATTGTTGATGTTGTTGTGAATTGTGTAGTGTTATGAAAATGGTCATATCCTCTTTATTTGTGTGAACATGTCATTTGCATTATTTTAACACATGATTGTGACAAGTGTTATGTGCATTAAGAAAAAAAATGAGAACTCAAAGAGGATGTATCATTTCGAGGTAGGTATCGCGCGTCGTGATGGTTACTGTTATCGAGAGTCGTGTCGTGCGCCGCGACTGATGCATGGACAGATATGTTCCCCATGGATCCCGGACTGAGATACAGCGGGTTTGTGTCACTAGGTCAAACATGCATCATTATACTTAACATTGCATTTCATTGCATTGCACATACTTATCATTAGTGAACTTGATATTGTCTTTTGCTGATCTTGTGATTGCCTTTTTGCGGAACTTGTGATTGTTGAATATTGAGCTTGTTATTGAGGATATGTAGTTTGTTGAAGTGTTGTTGAGGATATGTAATTTGATGAAGTGGTGTTATTGAGGAGATGTAATTGTTGAAGTGTTGTTGTTGATGATATGTAATTTGTTTAAGTGTTGTTTTTGAGGATATGTAATTTTTTAACGTGTTGCTTTTGAGGATATGTAATTTGTTAAAGTGTTGTTGTGGATGATATGTAATTTGTCTAAGTGTCGTTGTTGAGTTACGTGCTATGTAAATTGTGATCTGTTAGGTTGTATTGATTTTTATGCAGGTTGTATTATGGAGGTTCGGTTGGGGTGGTAGGAGTACATGTATTTTATCCCTTAGCCTATGTTTAGGGATTTACTTGTTGAGTACAGTGTGGTTTGTACTCACTCCTTGCTTCTAAAATTTTTTGTAGGTTATGAGCCTGGATTTGTATGGTACGTGTCATTCTCTTCTTTTTTATGCTTCTTGGAGATTTGTGAGATAGTTGTTTGTCGTCTCAGCGGACTTTCTTTCTCCTTAACTATGATCTTGTTCTATTCTAGAAACAATGTCATTTGTGATTGGATTTTTTTTAATCAATTCACATTAGAGGCTTGTACACGTGACAACCAGATTTTGGGGATATTTTTGAGTTGATTATAAAATTTCTACACTTTATTGTAACAATTGAATTTTAGGTTGACTTGTCTTTGTGAGGCTAAGACGAGTGTCATCACGTCTCATTTTGGATTGTGACAGATTTTGTATTGTTTCATTCAAATATGATTTATAAAATTGATTAATATTTTTTGGATTTATATTCGTGTTCTTAGATTTGTAAATAAAATAAATTAATAAATATTTAATATTGAACAATTATTTAGATAATAATATTTTGAACATATTGCCAATCAATTACTAAGCTAACAAATTGAACTTGAATGATATATTATCAATAAACTAACAATCAATTAGTAAATTTGTTAGAAAAATAAATAACCATACTAAAATATTTAAAATTTATTACAAACAAGAGTTGTTGTGTAGTAGTAAGTACTCCTGCATCTTTATCCAAAAGGTCTTTGGTTTGATTCCCGTTGGGTACATCATCGTCTTTGTTAGGGAGTGTTTTACCACCACCCAATGTGGGACTTTTCGGTGTGAATCCATATTTAGTCGGGCTCCAATATGGGTACCGAACACCGGATGGAAAACTAAAAAAAATATTTAAAATTTATTAGCAAATTACCAACACAATTTTTTTGTTACTAAAATTACCAACCAATTACTACTGTATGAATCAAAAAATGAAGAACAAAATTTACTAACTCCTTTTCAATTCGTTATTAAAGGTACCAACGATATACCAACCAAAAATTAGTTGGTAAATTTACCAACGGAAATTTCAGGGTCATATTTCAAAATTTTGTAACATCTTTGGGTGTTTACCAACTGATTTTTGGTTGGTAAGTTTACTAACAAATTAAAATTAGTTGATAATATTTAACGACGAGCTTTTTAGCAACAGATTAATATAAGTTGACATTTGGTTGGTAACTCAATTTGCCAACCGATTTGATCAATTTACCAACGAATTTTTTTGTTGGTAATTGTAAATGTTTATTGCACTCATTTTGAACTACCACATTACTCTAGTGTCATAAACAATATAATTATTTGTTGCAACGAAAATTCAAAAAATTTATTGTGTCATTGATAATAATTTCTAAAACTTGTGAATATAAATTATATTTCTTAAAAATATGAAATATTTCTTATATACCATAATCAAATATATGGTATAATTTCATCCAAATTTTCACCTAAATAATATTTACCTAAAAATTTAAAAATCTATAGCTAAACAGGAAACATACTATACTTTAGAGATTCTCCCTTTATCTTTTTTTTAAGCTAATAAATACCTTTTTCCGTATGTTGTCTTTTTTTGTCAATTTAATCACGTATAATATAAAATATTTGAATGTTGTTACGAATATTGCTGACTAGTAAGCCACGAAAAAGAGGTAAAGCTCTTTTTATTTAAAAAAAAAAAATTAACGAAAAAGAATATTTGTATTCAAAAAAAATATTTGCAAACAATTATTCCTGATTTTTATATTTCTCCTTTCTGCTTAATACCAAGAAAGTATGCATACACTTTGATGGTATTAAAGAGAAAGGATCATGCTTCAATGAGATACAACTCAGTTATTCTTTGATATCATTAAAGTATATATATATATATATATATATATATATATATATATATATATATATATATATATATATATATATATATATTGAATCTAACTTGAATAAATATTTTACCTAATGAGTCCAATTGTGCAATATTCCTAAAATAAATTTCTTCCTCAAGATTCAAAATGGATACTTTTAAGCAAGGAAGATAACGAATACTTTATTTTGGGATCATATTTAAGTTAGATTAATAAATATAATTTTTTGTAATTGTACTCACTTAGAAAAATCAGAGTATATGGTATCTGATGTTATCTACTAGTACTTTTTTTTCCCTTGGAATTTCAACTATATGGTTGAATTTAGTGATTATTTATTTTTTGCGTAAAGTCCAATCATATTTTTGTGACCCATTTTGTAGGTTAATCTTCTTGTTTGTGGAAAAGAAGAAATAAATTTATGCCTAACTTTCAAAGGTTAGGTGGTTGAAATGTGAAAATTGAGGACCCATAAAAGGAGAAAACAGAAAAGCAAATGTCACATACGGATTATACTCTATTCTGGTCAAACAACATCTTCATCATATCAAAAAGAAAAGTGAGAGACTCGTGCATTTAAATTTTCAACCACCCCCATCAATTTCCATCATTCTTTCTGACTTTTTTTTAACAATATATATATATATATATATATATATATATATATATATATATATATATATTCTTAATTTAATAAATTTGTGAACAAAAGCGAAAGTACAGTATAACACTTCCGCATAATACATAAAAATAACTCTTAATATTGCTTTAAGAGATAATTGTAACTTTTAATTTTTGGTATGCACGTGTATATAATTAAATTTGTATAAAATTGCATAAGTAGACACAGGCTTAGCATAGAACATGTAAGATGCCACATATGATACAAAATTGTCATGTAGGGTGTCATGTAGGACGAATGTGTCTATTTGTTCAACTTTATACAAGTTTAAGTGTGTATTGTGGACACCCAAAGATGAAGGTCATAATTATAAGTTGACGTAGTTAAGGTTTACGTTTATGTATTATGTATAACATTTTTTACTTAAAATTTGTTTATGTATGGTTGTTTGATCCGTTTGAATTGACTTAAAAGTTGATTTAACTTATTTTTAGTTTTTGAAAATGTTTGATAAATTTAAAAATAACTTAAATTTAAAATGACTTTAAAAATATTTCTTTTAAGGTTGTGTTTGGTTGGTGAGCAAAAAATATTTTTAGGAAATGATTTTAGGTGTTCGATTTATGAATGAAAAATATTTTTTGATAAATATCTTTTATTTTATTATAGTAGAAAATAATTTATGAATTGAAAATATTTTTAAAAAAAGTATTTTTTTTGGGGGGGGGGAGGGCTGGCGGGGTGGAGGGAGAGGGGGTAGGGCGTGAAAAAATAAAATTATAAATTTGAAAATATTTTTTAAACTAAAATTATTTTTTTGGGTGGGGGTGGAGGCTGGTAGGGGGCTGGAGGGGAGGGAAGGGGGAGAGGTGAAATAACAAAAATTTGAAGTTGAAAATATTTTTTTTGTCACGACCCAAATCGGGGACGCGACTGGCACCCACATCTACCCTCCTATGTGAGCGAACCAACCAAACTAACCCTTAACATTTCAAGATATATCAACAGAAAATAATGCGGAAGACTTAAACTCATTAATAAAACAATTCAAAACTATTATTAATATCCCCAAAATCTGGAAGTCATCATCACAAGAACATCTATCTCAAATTACTAAACTAGGAATGTCTAAGAACAAAAATAACTAAAAAGCTAGTCCATGCCGGAAGTTCAAGGCATCAAGACTTGAAGAAGAAGACCCAGTCCAAGCTAGACGCATTAGCTCACCCTGAATTTCCGAAGGTAGTGAAGACTGGCTAGATCTACTGTTGAGTTGAAGTTGACGGAACGTTTGCTGCATTACACAAATAACAAAGAAGAAAACGTAAAAGTAGGGGGTCAGTACAACCACAAGTACTGAGTAGATATCATCGGCCAACTCAAAATAGGGAACAGTATATATCAATAATAATGTAAATCAACTACAATACTCAACATGTAGCAATAACAATATTAATTCATCAATAAATACAACCGAGTTCACACATGAGGACTCAAGCCTCAATACCATGCTCATTTGGGAATTACGTTCATTTAGATTGAGTATGTTCATTATCTTTCAAGATTCATTATCTTTCTTCCTCTTGTGTCGGTACGTGACACTCCGCTCCTCTATTTCTATCCTGGTGCCGGAACGTGGCACTCCGATCCTCATATACTATCCTGGTACCGGAACGTGGCACCCGATCCATATACTATCCTGGTGTCGGAACGTGACACTCCGATCCATAATTCTATCCTGGTACCGGAACGTGGCACCCGATCCATAATTCTATCCTGGTGTTGGAATGTGACACTCCGATCCTCATATTCATTCTATCCTGGTACCGGAACGTGGCACTCCGATCCTCATATTCATTCTATCCTGGTACCGGAACGTGGCACCCGATCCCCTAATTCATCAAGCCTTCTTTTATACTAAGGCATCATCAATAACAAGTGAATTAGGGTTCTTTCAAGATTTGGGATTCAATAGCTTCATCATGCTTTGTTAATTCATCACAATTTCATATTCATATTCATGCAAGCTTACAATTAAGCACATAGTAGGGTTTACAATACTATCAACACATAACATTCACTATTAAGAGTTTACTATCAAATAGCATAAAAACCATAACCTACCTCCACCGAAGAACTGATCAAACAAGCTAATCCTCAAGCTGCGTTTTCTCCTCCCTCTCGATCAATCCCTCTCTTTCTCTTTGTTCTTTCTGTTTGTTTTATTCAAACCCTCTTTCCTTTACCCTAATTATCATATAATTAAGACTAAAAGAGGACAATAGAACCCACTAATTAACTTAAGGTTACCTCTTTTAACCCCCAAGTAATTAGACTTATTAATATTAACCCTCAATCTTTATAATTAAGGAAAGAATAGTCCAAAACGACCCTTAAAACGTGTAGAGGAATCCTATTCTGCCTGGGATTTGCGCAACCTGTGACGGGCCGTCGTGCCTGCGACGGTCCGTCACGATGGTCGTCGCAGCCTCCCAAAGTCCAGGTGAACTGTGACGGCCCGTCACACCAGTGACGGTCCGTCCTGCACCTCCGTCCTGACAGTCAGAAACTCGTTTCTTGTACCAAATTCTCAAAAGTTGAAGTGTTTTGCAACGGGAACTCACGACGGTTCGTCGTGGATGTGACGGCACGTCCTGCAGGTCCGTCACAATTTACAGAGAGTCAATTTTCAGTATCCAATTTCAGAATTCTAAGTATGCTGAAACGATGCACCCTCGACGGGCCGTCGTGCCTGTGACGGTCCGTCGCAGTGCCCGTGGTCTTGGCCAGTTTTTCCAGAATTAAAATCTGCTGCTCAAAACGACTAAACAGGTCGTTACAATAGATACCAATTTACCCATCGTTCGTCCCCGAACGATCAAAAGAAGAAAAACAATGGCGAAAAGGAGTACCTGAATCTGTAAACAGATGTGGGTATTTTTCTTGCATATCTGCCTCCTTCTCCCAAGTAGCTTCTTCAACCGGTCGATTCTTCCATTGGACCTTGATGGATGCAATTTCTCTCGACCTCAACTTACGAACCTCTCTATCTAAATAGCAACTGGTTCCTCCTCATAAGTCAAATTCTCATCAAGCAAAACTGAATCCCAACGGATGATGTAGTTTCCATCTCCGTGGTATCTTTTCAACATGGATACGTGAAATACCGGATGCACTCCGGACAGCCCTGGGGGCAAGGCTAATTCATAAGCCACCTCCTCTATTCGCTTAAGCACTTCAAATGGTCCACTATACCTTGGACTTAACTTACCTCTTTTACCAAACCGCATCACCCCTTTCATGGGTGAAACCTTCAACAAGACTTGTTCACCCTCCATGAACTCCAAGTCTCTAACCTTTCGGTCTGCATACTCCTTTTGTCTACTTTGCGCCGCTAGAAGCTTTTCTTGAATGCGCTTCACCTTATCTAACGAATCCCTCAAGAGGTCAGTACCCCAAGGTCTAACCTCAAATGCATCAAACCACCCAATGGTAGATCTACACCTCCTCCCATACAATGCTTCGAATGGGGCCATATCAATACTGGAGTGATAGCTATTATTGTATGAAAACTCTGCCAAAGGTAAGAAACTATCCCAATGGCCACCAAACTCTATCACACATGCGCGAAGCATATCCTCCAACACTTGAATCGTTCGCTCAGACTGACCATCGGTCTGAGGATGAAATGCAATACTAAGGTCCAATCTAGTACCTAATTCAGCATGCAATGTTTTCCAAAACTTAGAAGTAAACTGCGTACCCCTATCTGATATGATGGATAGTGGAACCCCATGCAATCGAACGATTTCTGAGATGTAGATTTTTGCTAACTTCTCTGCATTGTAAGTCACCTTGACCGGAATGAAATGAGCAGACTTAGTTAACCTATCAACAATCACCCAAATGGAGTCATACTTACCCATTGTCTTTGGAAGACCGACCACAAAGTCCATTGCGATTCTCTCCCACTTCCATTCAGGAATGGGCATTCTCTGAAGCGTTCCTCCGGGCCTTTGGTGTTCATACTTTACTTGTTGACAGTTCGGACATTTGGCAATAAAGTCAACAATATCGCGCTTCATTCTACTCCACCAGAAGTGTTGCTTTAGGTCGCGATACATCTTGGTTGCACCCGGATGTATAGAATACCTTGAACTATGAGCCTCTGTCAGAATAGTGTTGATCAGATTATCGACGCGGTGTACACATACCCTTCCCTTAATTCTCAACACACCTTCCTCATCGATTGTTGCTTCTTTAGCCTCTCCTTGCAACACTTTATCTCGAATCCGGATCAATTTCTCATCATCAAACTGTTTTCCCTTAATCTTGTCAAGAAAAGAAGATCTTGACTCCACACTAGCCAACAATCCTCCCTTCTCATTTATTTCTAACCTCATCAAGTCGTTAGCCAGAGTCTGAACCTCTCTAGCCAATGGGCGTCTAGAATCTTGCAAATAAGCTAGACTTCCCATGCTTCCCGCCTTTCTACTCAAGGCATCTGCCACAACATTCGCCTTCCCCGGATGATACAAGATAGTGATGTCGTAGTCCTTCAGTAGTTCCATCCATCTCCTCTGTCTCAAGTTCAAATCTTTCTGAGTGAAGACATAATGTAGACTACGATGATCCGTATAGATTTCACACTTAACCCCATATAAATAATGTCTCCATTGCTTTAGTGCAAATACTACCACGGCCAACTCCAAATCGTGGGTTGGATAGTTACGTTCATGCACTTTTAATTGTCTTGAAGCATAAGCAATCACATTCTTCTCTTGCATTAGCACTGCACCCAACCCAGAATAGGATGCATCACAATAAACAATGAAGTTCTTACTCTCTACCGGCAAGGTAAGGATAGGCGCGGTAGTCAACAAAGTCTTGAGTTTCTGAAAACTTTCCTCACACTCATCCGACCATACGAATGGAACATTCTGCTTAGTCAAGTTCGTCAATTGAGAAGCAATAGCAGAGAATCCCTTGATGAATCGGCGGTAGTAACTAGCTAACCCAACAAAGCTTCTTATTTCTGATACATTAGTGGGTCTTACCCAATTCTTCACTGTCTCAATCTTAGAAGGATCCACCATCACTCCCTCCTTAGAAACTACATGCCCCAAGAAGGACACTGCATCTAGCCAAAACTCACACTTAGAGAACTTGGCATAAAGCTTTTTCTCCCTCAACATTTCCAACACAATCCTCAAATGCTCCTCATGTTCCTCCCTACTTTTAGAATATACCAGTATATCATCTATAAATACGATCACAAAGAGATCCAAATACGGCTTAAAAAACCCATTCATCAAGCTCATGAAAGCAGCGGGGGCATTTGTAAGACCAAAAGACATCACTACGAATTCATAATGCCCATACCTAGTCCGAAAAGCAGTCTTTGGCACATCCGTTGCCCGTATTTTCAATTGATGATAACCGGATCTCAAGTCGATCTTCGAGAAGACACAAGCACCTTGTAGTTGATCAAATAAGTCATCAATGCGAGGAAGAGGATACTTGTTCTTAATAGTTACCTTGTTCAACTGCCGGTAGTCTATGCACATCCGAAAACTCCCATCCTTCTTCTTCACAAACAAAACCGGAGCACCCCAAGGAGATGCACTTGGTCTAATGAAGCCTTTGCTCAACAACTCTTGAAGTTGTGCCTTTAACTCTCTTAACTCCGCGGGAGCCATTCTATAAGGGGGTATAGAAATGAGGCGAGTGCCCGGTTCAAGATCGATACAGAAGTCAATATCCCTATCTGGTGGCATACCAGGAAGATCTGCAGGGAACACATCCAAAAACTCACGGACTATCAAAACCGACTCAATCGAAGGTACTTGGGTAGTGTCATCCTTGAGATGTGCCAAGAAAGCTAAACACCCTTTACTAACCATTTTCTTAGCACGAAGAAAGGATATGATACGCACCGGATTGGAAGTGTAGTCACCCTCCCACACTAACGGGTCTGTCCCAGGCTTGGCTAATGTCACAGTTTTAGCATTACAATCCAAGATCGCAAAATTTGGAGAAAGCCAAGTCATACCCAGAATTACTTCAAAGTCACCCATTTCTAAAATAACCAAATCTACATAAGTGTTGCTCCCCACGAAATTCACCAAACAAGACCTATGTACCTTTTCAACTACCACAGACTCACCCACCAGAGTAGAAACACGAATAGGCATGTCAAGTAATTCACAATACAATTTTAGACCATTAGCAAATGATGAAGATACATATGAAAACGTGGAGCCAGGGTCAAATAATACAGATGCCATGCAATCACAAACCAATAGATTACCTGTGATAACAGCATCAGACGTCTCCACTTCGGATCTCCCAGGGAAAGCGTAACAATGGGCCCTTTCATTAGTTTGTCTGTTGCCCCTACCATGTTGTGTCGTAGTGGCTCCCATTTGCCCATCACCTCTGCCGTTTTGGTGACCACCATTACCTCGGCCACCACGCCCTCCAGAATAACGGCCTCTACCATGACCACCTCTACCTCTAGCTATTGGGGGCCGATAACTCTGTTTTGGACAATATCTCTTAATATGTCCAATCTCCCCACATCCATAGCACTCTCTGGGTTCATGCATAGGTCTCTCAGAGAAGTGTTGGCCGGTCTGAGGTGGACCCCCAACTACAGTCTGTAGTGAAGACTGAATTGGTCGAACTGAGTGACCTCCGGAGCTCTGTCCTCTAGAGTAAGAACCATTAAACTCACCTCCCCTTCGAAACCTTTTTGATGTCGATGTCGTGGTGAAGTCATCTGGTTTCGCTCCTTCCACCTCTATCACAAAGTCCACCACCTCTTGGAAGGATGTTGCCGTTGCCGCTATCTGTAAGGCGGATCCGTTCTTGTGGACTGAAACATAGTTGGGTGGCATACCTTGATAAAGCACGAAACTTAGCCTCATATGCGTTAACCGTCATCCTACCTTGCTCGAGACTCAAGAACTCATCCCTTTTTCTATCTCTCAAAGTCCTTGGGATATACTTCTCCATAAACAGGGTAGAGAATGATTCCCAAGTCATAGGTGGTGCCTCTGTTGGTTGACACTCAACATGTGACCGCCACCACATTTTGGCGTTCCCTTGAAACTGATAGCTCACGAACTCAACGCCAAACCGTTCTACTATACCCATCTTGTGTAGTAGCTCATGACAATCAACCAGAAAATCGTAGGCATCCTCTGATTCTGCGCCCTTAAAGACTGGAGGTTTCAATTTCAAGAACTTACTGAAAAGTTCATGCTGATCATTTGTCATAATAGGTCCAGTAGTCAGACGTGGAAATGTGCCTATTCCCAATGATGCATCCATGCGGGGAGCCATAGTAGCCGCATGTCGTACCTCTGAAACCGGAGGTGTTGGTGCACAAACCACTGGAGGTGCCTGACCCTGATCAGATAACCCGCTAAGATAAGCAAGTACCTGTTGATCATCTCTGGGGTAGGTTGGGGTGGAATTTCCTCATTTTGCCCTTGTTCAGTTTCCCCTTCCTCACCCTCTCTTACTACCTCCTCAGTCGGTGGAGGAGTCACCGCCCTAGCATCAGATGGACTAGGTGCTCGTCCTCTTCCCCTAGAGGACGTCCTCCCACGACCTCTACCACGGCCTCTTGCCGCTGCTCTTCCTCGAGCTACAGCCCCAGTGGCTGGCTCAGTCGTTTCTTGTGTCTCCGTTGTTGCTGCTGGTGCGGTCGTTGCTCTAGTTCTAACCATCTGCGAAATAGAATGAAGATGGTCAGATACCAATTTGTATCACCTAGATACCAATTTGACTCAAGTAGTAGCACGAAAGAAGAATGAAAGAATGGAATTTTCCTAAAGTCTTGTAGCCTCTCAAAGAAAAGTAAAGGCGTCCCCCTACCGTTCCTTAAGACTCTACTAGACCTGTTCTTGTGTGATGAGACCAACGAACCTAATGCTCTGATACCAAGTTTGTCACGACCCAAATCGGGGACGCGACTGGCACCCACATCTACCCTCCTATGTGAGCGAACCAACCAAACTAACCCTTAACATTTCAAGATATATCAATAGAAAATAATGCGGAAGACTTAAACTCATTAATAAAAAAATTCAAAACTATTATTAATATCCCCAAAATCTGGAAGTCATCATCACAAGAACATCTATCTCAAATTACTAAACTAGGAATGTCTAAGAACAAAAATAACTAAAAAGCTAGTCCATGCCGGAAGTTCAAGGCATCAAGACTTGAAGAAGAAGACCCAGTCCAAGCTAGACGCATTAGCTCACCCTGAATTTCCGAAGGTAGTGAAGACTGGCTAGATCTACTGTTGAGTTGAAGTTGACGGAACGTTTGCTGCATTACACAAATAACAAAGAAGAAAACGTAAAAGTAGGGGGTTAGTACAACCACAAGTACTGAGTAGATATCATCGGCCAACTCAAAATAGGGAACAGTATATATCAATAATAATGTAAATCAACTACAATACTCAACATGTAGCAATAACAATATTAATTCATCAATAAATAAAACCGAGTTCACACATGAGGACTCAAGCCTCAATACCATGCTCATTTGGGAATTACGTTCATTTAGATTGAGTATGTTCATTATCTTTCAAGATTCATTATCTTTCTTCCTCTTGTGTCGGTACGTGACACTCCGCTCCTCTATTTCTATCCTGGTGCCGGAACGTGGCACTCCGATCCTCATATACTATCCAGGTACCAGAACGTGGCACCCGATCCATATACTATCCTGGTGTCGGAACGTGACACTCCGATCCATAATTCTATCCTGGTACCGGAACGTGGCACCCGATCCATAATTCTATCCTGGTGTCGGAACGTGACACTCCGATCCTCATATTCATTCTATCCTGGTACCGGAACGTGGCACTCCAATCCTCATATTTATTCTATCCTGGTACCGGAACATGGCACCCGATCCCCTAATTCATCAAGCCTTCTTTTATACTAAGGCATCATCAATAACAAGTGAATTAGGGTTCTTTCAAGATTTGGGATTCAATAGCTTCATCATGCTTTGTTAATTCATCACAATTTCATATTCATATTCATGCAAGCTTACAATTAAGCACATAGTAGGGTTTACAATACTATCAACACATAACATTCACTATTAAGAGTTTACTATCAAATAGCATAAAAACCATAACCTACCTCCACCGAAGAACTGATCAAACAAGCTAATCCACAAGCTGCGTTTTCTCCTCCCTCTCGATCGATCCCTCTCTTTCTCTTTGTTCTTTCTGTTTGTTTTATTCAAACCCTCTTTCCTTTACCCTAATTATCATATAATTAAGACTAAAAGAGGACAATAGAACCTACTAATTAACTTAAGGTTACCTCTTTTAACCCCCAAGTAATTAGACTTATTAATATTAACCCTCAATCTTTATAATTAAGGAAAGAATAGTCCAAAACGACCCTTAAAACGTGTAGAGGAATCCTATTCTGCCGGGGATTTGCGCAACCTGCACGATGGTCGTCGCAGCCTCCCAAAGTCCAGGTGAACTGTGACGGCCCGTCACACCAGTAACGGTCCGTCCTGCACCTCCGTCCTGACGGTCAGAAACTCGTTTCTTGTACCAAATTCTCAAAAGTTGAAGTGTTTTGCAACGGGAACTCACGACGGTTCGTCGTGGATGTGACGGCACGTCCTGCAGGTCCGTCACAATTTACAGAGAGTCGATTTTCAGTATCCAATTTCAGAATTCTAAGTATGCTGAAACAATGCACCCTCGACGGGCCGTCGTGCCTGTGACGGTCCGTCGCAGTGCCCGTGGTCTTGGCCAGTTTTTCCAGAATTAAAATCTGCTGCTCAAAACGACTAAACAGGTCGTTACATTTTTAAAGCAAAACAAAATTTATTTTGGCAAAAATATTATTTAAAAATAAAATAAAAAATTATTTTGGGAGGTGGGGTGGGTGTTGCGGGGCGGGGGTCGAGGTAGAGGTGAAAAATAAAAATTTAAAGTCGAAAAGATTTTTAATAATAAACTAAAAATTTATTTTGGGAGGCGAAGTGGGGTGGAGTGGCGGTGGGTTGGGTGGGGGGTCAATGATAGGGGTGAAAAAAATCAAATTTTGAAGTCGAAAATATTTTTTTAAATAGCGAACGTAATTGTTTTCGATGAGGGAGGAGAGGCGAGGGTAGTGGTGAAAAAAAATTAACATTTTAAAATTAAAAATAATTAAAAAAAAAAACAAATTTAATATTTTTGGAGGGGGTGGAGGGATGATCAGGGAAGGGGGAGGGTGGAGGCTGGAGTGAAAATATAAAATTTTGAAATTGAAAATATTTTTTAGATATTGATGTTTTTTTTTTAAAAAAAAAATGATGTAATTTGAAGTTCGATGAGAGTTTGGAAAAATATTTTTCTTAACTTTTGAAGGAAAGTTATTTTCCTTAATTTTGAGAAAAATGAATTGATTTGAAAAATATTTTTCAAAACTTTTATCTAAACCAAATATAAAAAAATTGAAAAACATTATCTAGAAAACGTATGAGCTCTATATACAGGATATACTTCTGAAATTTATGTCCAATTTTATGATAGTGTTTGAAGTTTAAAAATAAAGGATATACTTCTGAATTTATGATTTAAATGAATCATAAGCATTAGCGTTGATGTAAATCATTTTATATGTGTCACCTAATTCCTGATATGTAGAGACAGATTTTATGGGTAAGCCTTAACCATTTAACCATGAAGATTTTATATTAAGTTCACATCTAAATAAATATAGACTAGCTCTAAGATTTGATGTGGAGGAATAATCAAGGGCAAAATATATATCGCCGATCGATTAAAATTAAAGGTAATGTATAGAAATCACATACTTTTAAGATAAAATTATCATTTGTTTCTTATATGTTTATAATTACAAAAATTTCTCAAATTGATATAATAATATAAGCGGTGAATACATTAATCTAATCCGCGAGATAAATTAATTGTTAAGTAATATACATATACATTAATATATATTTTATACATGATACATTAATCTGATGCGCGAGATACATTAATTGATAAGTGAAAATGAGGGATGGAGATTCATAAAACTAATAGGGGATAATTTTACTAAGAAAGGTGGGGATTTTTGTCATTTTTTTCTAAAAATTAAATACATTCGCTGATTAAATGTTATCTTATTTTATACTGAAATATATATTTTATGTATAGCACACAATAATATGTTGATTATTATTTTGCTGAGAAATTATTTATGGATAACTAAACCAGAAGTTAGAATGATTTTTTCTAGTTTATAAATGAAAAGGGGGAGTTGCTAGAAATTTCTGCTATAGTAGAAATGTCAGTATAAATGAGTTGGTATCAGCCTGACTATTTTTTGTAATTAGTTTTATTTATGAAGGATGTTTTGGTCATTTTAGCTCACAACTTTTGTTGTGCTAACCTTCGTTAAATTGTACATGGCGCCAATGCCTGCTTCCACCTTCTCTCGGGTATAATCTATCGCTTCTCATATAAGCAAATGCCAAAAAGATATTTGATTTTCAAGTCTTTTCAGTTCTCACAAAAGAAAAAAAGTACTAGCTTTTATTTTAGTATATATACTTCTATTGTTGAATCCGTCATTGTTTGCCTTATATAAACATTTTAGAGATTGTTTTGTGCTATATACTGATATCATGGAATGTTAATCGCAAGTAATATTTTTTGACGAAGCATTTTCCTGTGATTTGAAAAGTTTCACTATCTTTGGTGTCTAGTTGTGACTTTCCACCTTCACGACCAACCTATCCTTCTGCAGTTGAAGCTGGTAAAGTGAAACCTAGTTTAGCTATTATTCCTTCTGTTCCTATTTAGTTATTCACTTTAAAAAAAATACATATATCAAGATAATAATAATTAACATAGTGAAGTTACAATTTTACTCTTATTAAATATGCTTTTAAAAAGGATGAATTAAAACTTAAAATTTTTTAAGAAGTTTGAATGATTATATAATAGGAAAAAAATTTATCCTTTCATGATTTGTAAAAATAAACAAGTAAATAGAATGTCACGATCCAAATATGGGTGTGATGGCACTCGTCTTATCCCATCAAAACAAGTCAGCCTAAAACCCAATATCTAACAAAGTGCCGAAGTAAATGACAATCCAACAACAATTTCTATTATGAAACCAAGTCATATTAATTCAATTCCCAAAACCAGGTTGTCACGTGCACAAGCGTCTAATGTAAATATGAAAATTGAAACAAAATAGAAGTCTAAAATGAAGTTGTCTTTCAAATAAAAACAAAGTCATAAACTGGAGTAGGAAAGTTCGCTGAGATGACAAGTAGCTACCTCACAACCCTCCACAAGATGCCTCGGAAACAAAAAGAATGACAGGTATCACGAAGATCCGGGATCGTAACCTACAAAAAATTTTAGAAGCAAGGGGTGAGTACCAAACCACGCGGTACCCAACAAGCAAACCTCTAAACACAAGTTAAGTGAACAAAATACGGGTACTCCTTACACCCTATCTAAACCTCTACGCTACAGCCTAACAATTTACAGTTTACCAAATACACAACTCAATAACCACACTCTATGAGTTTACACATTCTCAATATTCAACAGTCACAAGCTTCACAGAGAAACAATCACAAGATCAGCAAAACACGTGTTCAAGTTCATCAATAATAAAATGTGCAATTCCATGAGATTCAATGTCAAATATAGTGATGCATGTCTTTATTAACGATACACACCCGCTGACTCTCAGTCCGGGACCCATGAGGGACATATCTGTCCATGCATCTGTCGCGGCGCTCGACATGACCCTCGATAGAAGGAATATGAAAAGACCCTATAGAAATATTTTAAATTTAAAACGAATCAAATAGTAACCTTCCCGGCGCGCGATACGTCCCTCGAAATATAATATCCATCGCGGCGCGCGATACGACCCTCAAAATGGTACATCCTCTTACCACAACCATGTCATGCTCAAATGTAAATGAGGAGATAACCATTTTGATAACAAAGCGCAATTTACTACAAGGAATACAACACCAACAAATAAGCAACAAGTCTCCAAGTCATTCTCAACACTACACAAGGTAATACACGAATTTCATACGCTTAACAAGGGTTTAGAAATTCACTTGCCTTAAATAAACGAACTATCACTCTGGGATTTGAGTTTTTCTCTTTCGTTGGGCTTCCAAACCAATGCAATCTATTCAAGTACATGGTCACAATAAGATTTCGACACTAACAACACTCATGTTATATAAGTTTAGCTTAGACCCAAAAGCTTACCCAAATTTATAATTAAGTTCCTAAGTCTTGATGACCATTAACTTGTCAATTCTTATATTTTTCAAGTTTCAAGCCTATGGTTAAATCATAATTTCTCCAAAAACTACAACTCTAATAACTTTCTTATAATATAGTACACTCAATATTGTATTACATATATCAATATATCAAACTTGAATCTTAATATGAAAACTATAAGAAAAATTCAAAAATCAATAACGTATAAATTTCCAGAAGCTTCAAACTTAGCCAAAACCATTTTCACGCATAATTTTCCTCGAATTCACTAATTACCATGTTATATTATTGATGAGGCAATCATTAGTCATAAAGACCTCATCATTGGCCATATATAATTTGATTGCCTCAACTTCCAATCACTAATCACA
Organism: Solanum peruvianum; assembly: GCA_027705065.1. Lineage (NCBI taxonomy): Eukaryota > Viridiplantae > Streptophyta > Magnoliopsida > Solanales > Solanaceae > Solanum > Solanum peruvianum. The sequence continues at coordinate 31,597,941 of JAKWJD010001762.1, read as the reverse complement.
ATCACGTGATTTAATTTAAACAACAATTCTTTTAATTCTTCTATCTATTCATATAATATTAATGCTTATGATATCACTAAATAAACAAGAAAATTGGGTAAACAACATTAAGAATATTGATATAACTTGTACTCTCGTGGTTAACTTAGTGATGCCGCACAAGTTTCGTTCTTCCTCTTCTGTTTGTTCTTTTCTTCTTATTTGTTTCATCAAGCGCAAATTTCTAGTTTCAACAATTAGGGCTTTTAGCTTTGATTTCTCTTATTCATTTATTTATTTATTTTCTATTATTTTCTTTTTTCAATCCTTTATTAAGTTTGAAAATCATGTCATTTATTCTTATAAGTCATAATTTTTTTTACAAAGCTATCAAAAAAAGTTAATATAAAAATAATGGTTAAAATTAATAAAATGACTGAACGGGTCGTTACATTATCCACCACTAAAAATCATGTTCGTCCTCGATCATAAGGTGAAAGAAAGTACCTGAAGCTTCAAAAAGCTGTGGATATCTAGCACGCATGTCAGACTCAGTCTCCCAAGTTGCCTCTCCAACTGATCGGTGCTTCTATTGCACCTTCATTAAAGCAATCTCCTTGGTCCTAAGCTTTCAAATTTGCCTATCCAAAATAGCTATAGGCTCCTCCTCAAATGTCAAGTATGGACCCAACTCCACAAAATCAAGTGAAAGCACATGAGATTCATCCGGAATATACTTTCGAACCATAGAGACATGGAAAACAGGATGAACTGCTGACAAACTAGGTGGCAACACCAACTTATAAGCCACCTCTCCCACTCGGCTCAAAATCTCAAAAGGTCCAATGAACCTAGGGCTAAGCTTGTCCTTCTTTCCAAACCTCATCACACCCTTCATGGGTGATACTCGGAGCCAAACATGATCACCCTCCATAAACACCAAGGCTCTAAGTCTCCGGTCTGCATAACTCTTCTATCGACTCTGAGCTGTCAATAATCTATACTGAATCATACGGACTTGTTCCATAGCATCTCTAAGCAAGTCTGTATCCAAAGAATCCATCTCTGCCGAATCAAACCAACCAATCGGAGACCTACACCGTCTTCCATACAACGCCTCAAATGGGGCCATCTTAATACTAGAGTGATAACTGTTATTATAGGCAAACTACGCTAAGGGTAAATGTTGATCCTATCTAGCACCAAAATTGATCACACACGCTCGAAGCATATTTTCCAATTCCTGAATGGTTCGCTCAGATTGACCATCTGTCTGAGGGTGAAATGCCATACTCATATCTAACTGAGTACCCAGACCATGTTGTAATGCGTTCCAGAAATGAGAAGTAAATAGTGAACCTCGATCTGATATGATAGAAATCGAAACTCCATATAGTCTCACAATCTGACTAATATATAGCTCGGCTAACTAATCTGTCGTATACTTTACCTAAACCGGAATGAAGTGGGCAGACTTGGTCAGCCTATCAACAATAACCCAAATGGAGTCATAAACACCCGTTGTGGTAGGTAAAGTCCATAGTAATCCGCTCCCACTTCCAAGTAGGAATAGGCATCCTTTGAGATACACCCCCGGGTCGCTGGTGCTCACACTTGACCTGCTGGCAAGTCAAACACCTCGAAACAAAGTCTGTAATATCTCTCTTCATCCAACACCACCAGTAATGCTGACTCAGATCATGATACATCTTCGCCGCTCCCGGATGGATGGAATACCGAGAACAATGGGCCTCCTCAAGGATCAATCTAATCAAATCTCCTGTCTTGGGCACACAAATCCTGCCTCCAATCTTCAAGACACCATCAGAATCAAGGACAACCTCCTTAGCTTCCCCTCTCAATACTTTTTCTCGAATGAGACATAACTTTTCATCATTAAACTGGTGTGCACGGATCTTCTCGACTAAATAAGATCGAGCCTCAATAAAAGCAATCATCCCATCACTCTCCTTTGAGATCTGCAATCGGACAAGACTGTTAGCTAACATTGAACAACTCTAGCCAATGGTCTCTCCTCAATACTAAGAGATGCAAGACTTCCCATGCTATGAGTCTTCCTACTCAAAGCATCGGCCACAACATTGGCTTTCCCCGGATGATACAGAATGGTCACATCAGTCCTTCAGCAACTCAAGCCATCTTCGCTGCCTGAAGTTCAAATCTCTCTGACTAAAGATATACTGATGACTCCGATGATCAATGAAGATCTCACAATGCACTCCATACAAATAATGACGCCATAACTTAAGTACAAATACCACATCCGCCAACTCCAAATCATGAGTAGGGTAGTTCTTCTCATGGAAATTCAATTGCCTAGAAGCATATCCAATCACTTTCCCCTTCTGCGTCAACACACCACCCAATCCAACTCGTGAAGCATCACAATACACTGTAAAGTCTATACCCTTCTCTGGTAGAGTCAACACAGGAGGTGAAGTCAACCAAGTCTTGAGTTTTTGAAAGCTCAGCTCACACTCATCAAACCACTAAAAACGCACATCATGTCGAGTCAATCTAGTTAATGGAGCTGCAATAGTAGAGAAACTCTGAACAAATCGTCGATAATAGTGTGCCAATCCCACAAAACTCTGAATCTCAGTAGGTGAAGTAGGTCGCGTCCAGCCTCTAACTGCCTCAATTTTAGCCAGATCTACTCTAATACCCTCCTTGGACACCACGTGTTCCAAGAATGTCACAGAAGTAAGCCAGAACTCACACTTTGAGAACTTCGCATACAACTTCTCTTCTCTCAACCTCTGAAGTACAATCCTCAGGTGTCGGACATGGTCCCCCTCAGTCTTAGAGTACACCAAGATGTCATCGATGAAAACAATCACAAAAGAATCAAGGTATGGTCGAAACACCCCATTCATCAACTCCATGAATGCTGCAGGGGCATTAGTCAATCCGAAAGACATCACTAGAAACTCATAATGCCCATACCGGGTCCGTAAAGTTGTCTTAGGGATATCTGATGCCCTAATCTTCAACTGATGATACCCAGACCCTCAAATCAATCTTAGAGAACAATGATGCTCCATGTAATTGATCAAATAAGTCATCAATACGCTGAAGAGGATACTTATTCTTTACTGTTACTTTGTTCAACTGTCTGTAATCAATACACATCCTCATAGTCCCATCCTTTTTCTTCGCAAACAATATAGGGGCACCCCAAGGTGATACACTAGGGCGAATAAAACCCTTACTCAATAAATCCTGCAACTTATCCTTCAATTCTTTTAACTTTGCTGGGGCCATATGATATGGAGGTATAAAAATATTCTTAGTGCCCGGCTCCAAATTAATAGTAAAATCGATATCCCTATCGGGAGGAACACCTAGAAGATCAGAAGGAAATACATCGAGAAACTCCTGAACCACGGGAACAGAGTCCATGGGAGGTGATACAACACTAGTATCCCGAATAAACACTAAGTAAGACAAACACCCCCTTTCCACCATTCTTTGAGCACGAATAAAAGAGATAACCTTGCTAGGATAAGAACCACTAACACTCTTCTACTCAACCCTCGAAACACCAGGCATTGCTAAAGTCACAGTCTTAGCATTACAATCAAGGACATCGTTATAAGGAGAAATCCAATCCATACCCAAGATAACATCAAAGTCTACCATCCCCAGAATGATTAAGTCTACCCAAGTGCCATACCCAGCCAAAGAAACAAGACAGGATCGATACACTCGTTCCACCACGAAGGGCTTACCCACGGGTGTAGAAACATGAATAGGTACACTCATGTTATCACATATCATATCAAATTTAGCAGCAAAATACGTAGACACAGAAGAGAATGTAGAACCTGGATCAAACAACAAAGACACAGGTCGATGGCATACTGGGATGATACATGTAATAACAGCATCAGAGGTCTCCGCCTTAGGTCTCCCGGGGAAAGCATAGCAGTGGGATCCTCGTCCACCTCCAGCCTGGGTGGTACCTCTACCCCCACTCTGCTGAACTGCAACACCATTACTAGAAACTCTATCACTTCTACCTGACTGAAATCTGCCACGACCTCTACCCTGTGGAGCTGGTGGTCTAGTTTGGAATGAAGAATTAGGTCGAGGCACACCACGACCCCTTTGAGAAGTACAATGCCACATTAGATGATCGAGATCTCCACAAGCAAAAAAAAAATCTCTGACCTAGGAACTGCTGTGTGGACCCTGAAAACCCACTATAATTGCCTCACCCTGTAGGTCACTGCTTTGAACCGTACGAGCCCTGACCCGGGCTATAAGAACCCCTAGATGTCTGGCCACCCTCAAATATCGGCATAGATGCATGAATAGGTCCCCGCTGCTGAAAAGAACCACTCACTCTCTGTGATCCCTTACCTTCAGATGAGGCACCATGAAACTGACCTGATATACGGGCCCTTTTAGGGTCCCCAAACTCCTCTCTCTCCATTAATTCTGCCTCTTTGGCGGAGCTCACAATGGACTGGAAAGAAGCACCCTCTCTAGATGTCCGAAACACAGCTGACCTGATAAAGAAAGTCAATCCCCTCACAAATCTGCGGATCCTCTCTGTCTCATTTAGAATAATGGACAACGCATGCCTAGACAACTGGAAAAAATGCGCCTCATACTCTGTAACTGATAAACCATCCTCTCTCAGACTCTCAAACCTCAAGAGACTCTCCTCTCTCACGCTCCATGCGATAAAACAATCTTGGAATGCACTAGCAAACTGCTACCAAGTCACTGGAGGAGATCCAACTGGCAAAACTCCTGAATAAGTCCTCCACTAGTCTCTCGCTGGTCCACGAAGCTGGAGTGAGCATATCAAACCCATGTGACTCAGCTAATCCAACCACCTCTAGTAACTCTCGACAGGTAGTTAGAAATTCATGAGCATCCTCGCTCTTCCCACCCTGAAACTGAGGTGGGTCCATCATTCAAAATCTCTCATACCTACGTTACTCATCCTCTGTCAGAACAACCACTGGTGCAACTTGACCCCCAACTGCTGGTGCAACATCATTCTGAACCGCGGGATCTATTGGTAGTTGCCCCACCGTATCCTGAACAACTGGAGCTTGTTGCTACTCTTGGGTATGAGCCCCCTCTTTAGTACGAGAGTCATGTGGTGTGTTATTCGCACCACCACCCTGAGACAATCCCTCTAGAACACTTAGCACCCTCAATAGTGTATCCTGAAGCAAAGGTGTGACTACAAGATCTCGAGGAACCTGGTCCTCTCTGCCATCAATTTGAGGTTCTGTAGAGACCTCTGTAGCACGACCTCTCAATGGTGCTTCTCCACTTCCACGACCTCTGGCTACTATCGTACTACTAGCACGACCTCTAGCTCGAGATCTACCCCTACCCCTAGCTGGGGCCTCAACAACTGCCTCGGGAAGTGCCTCCCCTCTACCACCAGTAACATTAGTTCTAGTCCTCGTCATCTGTCAAAAAAGTATACAACAACTCAGTACTAAAGAAGGTGACTACGCACGATGAGAAAGAATGAACAAACGGAAGTTTCCTAGTAATCCTTATAGCCTTTAAGAGATAAGTACAAACTTCTCCGTACTAATCCTTGAGACTCTACGTAGACTCGGCTTGTATTACACATGAGACCTATGAACCTGGGGCTCTAATACAATTTTGTCACGACCCAAAAATTGGTGTGATGGAACTCGTCTTATCCCACCAAGACAAGTCAGCCTAAAACCCAATATCTAAAAAAGTACGGAAGTAAATGACAATCCAACAACAATTTCTATTATGAAACCAAGTCATATTAATTCAATTCCCAAAACCAGGTTGTCACGTGCACAAGAATCTAATGTAAATATTACAATTGAAACTAAATAGAAGTCTAAAATGAAGTTGTCTTTCAAGTAAAAACAAAGTCATAAACTTGAGTAGGAAAGTTCGCTGAGATGACAAGCAGCTACCTCACAACCCTCCACAAGATGCCTCGGAAACGAAAAGAATGACAGGTATCACAAAGATCCGGGCTCGTAACCTACAAAAGTTTTTAGAAGCAAAGGGTGAGTACCAAACCACGTGGTACCCAACAAGCAAACCTCTAAACACAAGTTAAGTGAACAAAATACAGGTAATCCTTACACCCTATCTAAACCTCTACGCTACAGCCTAACAGTTTACAGTTTACCAAAAATAAAACTCAATAATCACACTCTATCAGTTTACACATTCTCAATAACAACTCAATATTCAACAGTCACAAGCTTCACAGAGAAACAATCATAAGATCAGCAAAACACGTGTTTAAGTTCATCAATAATAAATGTGCAATGTCATGAGATGCAATTCAAATATAGTGATGCATGTCTTTCTTAACGATACACACCCGCTGTCTCTCAGTCCGGGACCCATGGGGGACATATCTGTCGATGCATCTGTCGCGGCGCACGGCACGACCCTCGATAATAGTAACCTTTGTGGCGCGCGATATGTCCCTCGAAATATAATATCCATCGCGGCGCGCGATACGACCCTCAAAATGGTACATCCTCTTACCACAACCATGTCTCAGATACAATGCAAATGACATGCTCAAATGTAAATGAGGAGATAACCATTTTGATAACAAAGCGTAATTTACTACAAGGAATACAACACCAACAAATAAGCAACAAGTCTCCAAGTTTTTCTCAACACTACACAAGGTAATACATGAATTTCATACGCTTAACAAGGGTTTAGAAATCCACTTGCCTTAAATAAACGAACTATCACTCTGGGATTTGAGTTTTTCTCTTTCGTTGGGCTTCCAAACCAATGCAATCTATTCAAGTACATGGTCACAATAAGATTTCGACACTAACATCACTCATGTTATATAATTTTAGCTTAGACCCAAAAGCTTACCCAAATTTATAATTAAGTTCCTATGTTTTGATGATCATTAACTTGTCAATCCTTATATTTTTCAAGTTTCAAGCTTAAATCATAATTTCTCCAAAAACTACAACTCTAATAACTTTCTTATAATATAGTACACTTGATATTGTATTACATATATCAATATATCAATCTTGAATCTTAATATGAAAACTATAAGAAAAAATCAAAAATCAATTACCTTTAAATTTCTAGAAGCTTCAAACTAAGCCAAAACCATTTTCACGCATAATTTTCCTCGAATTCACTAATTACCATGTTATATTCTTGACGAGGCAATCATTAGTTATCACGGCTTCATCATTGGCCATATATTATTTGATAGCCTCAACTTCCAATCACTAATCACAATCACGTGATTTAATTTAAACAACAATTCTTTCAATTCTTCTATCTATTCATATAATATTAATGCTAATGATATCACTAAATAAATAAGAAAATTGGGTAAACAACATTAAGAAAATTGATATAACCTGTACTCTCGTGGTTAACTTAGTGATGCGGCACAACTGCGTTCTTCCTCTTCTGTTTGTTCTTTTCTTCTTATTTTTTTCATCAAGCGCAAATTTCAAGTTTCAACAATTAGGGCTTTTAGCTTTTATTTCTCTTATTCATTTATTTATTTATTTTCTATTATTTTCATTTTTTCCATTATTATTAGTAACAAAATAATCCTTTATTTTGTTTGAAAATCATGTCATTTATTCTTATAAGCCATAAAAAAATTTTTACAAGGCTATCAAAAAAAGTTAATGTAAAAATAATGGCGATTGAACGGGTCGTTACATAGAAATATCTAAAAGAGTAAATATGAATAAATAAATAGGAACAGAGAGTAGAAATTTACGATTTCCTTGAATAAATGTAGATGAGCAACTATATACGTAGAAGAAAAGAATGTAATTAATAGGTAAAATTAATATAATATAGAATATATGGTAGATAGGGTATAAACAAGTACAAACAAGTGTCCAAACCCATGTGATTTTAAAAAATGACATTTTTTTAAATTCAGTACATAAAGTAAAACATTGCAATTTCCAATATACACATTATAATCTTGCTCTTCTCAAGCTTGATAGGACCCGTTTTACCATCGACATTACAAGTAATTTTTTAAATTCTTTTGACATTATTTATTTGTGTATAAATTTCTTCAAGTTTTGGCAAAAAACTCAAGATCTCAAAATCTAGAAAAAATTGATTTTGGGTCAAAATCTAATTTTAAATTTTATAAAAAAAAAAGTTTTATTACGTACCTCAAAATTTTATATTTATAAAAGAACACATCAACTATAATTTTATGTACCGACTACCTATTCATTACATACATTCTTATTAAAGAGATTGTTTGTAGTGTATAATTCTTTTTGAAGAACAACTAGTTATAGTTTTTATAAAAAAAGAATTATTGATGAATCTCTGTAACTCATTGTAATTTGACAGATGTAATAGTTGAAAATTGTATTAGAAGTAGTTTTATTAAAATATCTTGTTATGACAATTTAATAATATAGTATCTAGTTCATTATAAAAATAACATTTTTATGTCGAACTTATGGTATTTTAAGTAATTGTTAAAACTTATAAGTGTTGAGCATAAATTAAAAAAAATATACAAGTATCTCCTTAACTTATGTTTGAAATATCAGAGACACACATATATTATACTAAGGTCATATTACCTCCTTAACTTATTTTATAAATAATTTTCTACCCCTTTTTGTCCTACGTGATATTATCTTGTGGGTCCAGCGTGTGTTGACATATTTTTTCAAGCTTGTGTCACGTAGGCCGAAAAGGAGAAGAAAATTATTTTTAAAATAAGTTCAGATGGTAATAGACCTTAGTATAGTATAAATGTGTATGTGAGATTTTGGACATAGATTGAAGAGTACTTATGCATTTTTCTATATTATGTGATATTATTTATAGCCAATTAAAGAGAATATTTACATTTTTATTTATTTATAATAAAAATTAATTTTTAATTATTTATTCATCTCTAATAATCTATAACCACTTACATAAGTTGAGACAAACTGTCATATTCCTATTTGTAGACCAAAATGGGATCAGGTCAACACATGTGGTTTGCTCTTTTGTTATTTCTGATTATAACTCCTCACCAAAACCACAAATTTGTTAAAGGCACAACTAAATTTGATTGATGCAAATAGTCATATTTATAAAATGAATATTATGATTTTAAACTTAAAATATATGTATTGTATTTACCATTTGAAACCTATAGTCTTAAATAGGTTATACATAAAATTAAAGTTATAAATTTATAAGATGATAGAAAGTAATTTTTTCATTTGAAAAAATTAAATAAAAAGAATAAGACATGTAAATTGAAATAATAAAAAAAAAACACTATTTCAAAGTGCATTTTTCATGTCACATGCATGTAATGAATAATATGATTGTAACTTGTACATATTATTAGAAATGAAGGGCATGTAGGGACCTAAATAAGAAGATATGCATTCATATCATTCACATTAAAAGTTGTGGACCTATGAATTAAAAATGAGCTAAGGACACACCATGTGAATGAGACTTTAAATTGCTAGAAAGAATGTTTTGGATTTGAGTCCATTAGTTAATTCCTTCTAGTAGTCTGATAAAGCCTTTAAAGACGAAGCATTCAAAGTTTTTTGCTTAAAAGTGAGAATCATCAACAACCCCACTCCATAAACCCTACCATGAAAAGAGGTGTGCATTCTTAATAATGACCTTTTGTCCCTTTCGAACTTAAAATACCTTCTTCGTCCATCTTTATTTATTCATATTAATTTTACGTTCTTCAAAAAATAGTATTTTCTTCGTCCCGTTTTATATGAAGTAGTTTAACTCGATACGGAACTTAAAATAGAAAAAAAAACTTTTAAAACTTGTAATCCAAAATAAATGATAAAAATTTATTTAGTTGTAAATCATTTCATTAAAGTCAAAATAGATATTTTATAGTTAAATTGTTACTTAATAAAAAAATGTGTCGTTCTTTTTGAGACTGACTAAAAAGAAAATTAAGTCACACAAATTGAACATAGAGAGTAATAAATAGCATGACAATTTTATTGTTTTTTCTAGTCCATATTAAGTGAATTATTAAAATATGACACACTCCTTAAAAATATTGAAAAATAAATATTAAAGGCCAATGTTTTTAGTTTATTTTATAATAACAGTAAAATATTACCGTAACCACCGATGAAAAATTACAAATCAAGAGCATCTATTTATGATAACAGAAGCTAGACCTCCTACCAAACAAGAAAACTAATTACATAGTGTTAGGTTGTGGAGCCTGATTAATATATATAACTGTTTACGCGGTAAAGATGTTGATGATGAAGAGATTTTAGGCTTTACTATTTATTCTCCATTTATTCTCTGTAACAAAAAATATTCTGATTTGTTAATATATATACCCCACCGCCGTGGAAGTTTACTCGCGGGGTGTTACCACGAAATATTGGTTTCTCTCTTTCTCTCTCTAGATCTCTCATCTCTTTCTCTTGAAAGTTCTTGTGTTCTTAATTCATCAAGTGTGTGTGTGTGAATTTGATCCTAACAACTGGTATCAGAGCTAAGGAGATTCAACACGATCATTGAAGATGGATAGTTTAAAGCTTGGAATCGCGAAGTTTGATGGATCGGATTTCAGTTTCTGAAAGATGCAGATCGAAGATTATCTGTACCAGAAAGATCTTCACGAACAATTGACCGGGGTGAAGTCGAATCCATGACGGAGGAGAAGTGGAAGCTCAATGATCGACAGGCTCTAGGATGTTCCGGTTGACTTTGTCAAGAAACGTGGCGTCCAACATCATGAAGGAGAAGACTACGTCCGATTTGTTAAAGGCACTGTCAAACATGTATGAAAAAACATCGGCGATGAACAAGGTATATTTGATGCGTAGATTGTTCAATTTATAGATTTCTGAGAATGAATCTGTTTCTGATCATATAAACGAGTTCAATATGATTGTGAGTCAACTCAATTCTGTGGATATGAATTTCGAAGATGAAATTAAGGCATTGATTTTGATGTCATCTCTGCTCGAGTCTTGGGATACTGTTGTTGCTGCGATTAGCAGTTCCCGTGGATCTGAGAAACTGAAGTTTGATGAAATCTGTGATGTTGTTCTTAGTGAAAGTATTCGCAAACAAGAAGTGATAAATTCATCAGGCAGTGCTCTCAGCGTTGATCGAAGGGGGAGAAGTAAGACAAAAGGCCAAAATCAACATGGTCGATCAAAATCAAAGAATCAAGGAAAATCCCCGAACAGATAAAACGTGACTTGTTGGAACTGTGGAGAAAAAGGCACTTTCGGACGAGCTATTCAAAGCCAAAGAAGAAACAGAATAAGAAATTTGGAGATGACAATGATTCTGTAAATTCAGCAGAGTACATTGGGGATGCTCTAATCCTTAGTGTAAACAGCCCGGTTGAATCATGGATTTTGGATTCTGGTGCATCTTTCCATTCGTCTCCAAGCAAAGAGTTGTTTCAACATTTCAAATCTGGAAATTTTGGAAAGGTGTATCTTGTTGACAAGAGAGCCTTAGAGATTGAAGGAAAGGGGGATGTTTGCATAAAGACCACCTCGAGAAACCAGTAGACATTGCAGGATGTCAGATATATTCCTAGTCTCATGAAAAATCTGATCTCTGTTGGTCAGTTGGATAGCACGGGATATGCAGCAGAGTTTGGGAAAGGTTCGTGGAAGATTGTGAAAGGTGCTATGGTAGTAGCTCGTGGCACCAAATCTGGAACCTTTTACACCACTGCAGGGTGTATTAACATGGCCGTTGTTGCTGAAGGTGCTTTCGGTTCATGTCTGTGGCACAACAGACTTGGACACATGAGTGCTAAAGGAATGAAGATGCTAGTTGCAAAAAGAGCATTAGAGGGTCTGAAGTTTGTTGATATGGGTCTTTGCGAGAGTTGTGTTATGGGAAAACAGAAAAGAGGAAGCTTTACAAAGACTCCTGGAGAGCCAAAGAAAGTGCGGTTGGAAATGGTCCATATAGATGTTTGGGGACCATCTCTAGTATCATCACTTGGAGGATCCAGATTCTATGTTACCTTTATTGATGATTTCAGCAGGAAGGTATGGCTTTACTTCTTAAAGAATAAGTCAGATGTGTTTACAACTTTCAAGAAGTGAAAAGCTGAAATTGAGAATCATACCGGTTTGAAAGCCAAATGCCTAAGGTCTGACAATGGAGGAGAGTATGACAAATCAGAGTTCAAGGCATTCTGTGCAGCTGACGGAATCAGATTGATGAGAACAGTTCCTGGTAAGGCAAGGCAGAATGGAATTGTTGAGAGGATGGACAGGAACTTGAATGAGCGTGCAAGAAGTATGAGGATACACTGTGGGCTGCCCAAAACACTTTGGGTGGATGCTGTGAGCACAACTGCATACTTGATCCACAAGGGACCATCAGTTCCTTTAGGGTTCAAGATTCCAGAGGAGGTGTGGACAGGAAGAACTCAAGTACTCACACTTGATGACTTTTGGTTGCACTGCTTATGTTCATGTTGATCCAGAAAAGAGAGACAAGCTTGATGCCAAGGCTGTGAAGTGTTACTTCATAGGCTATGATTTTGATTTGTTTGGTTACAGGTTTTGGGATGGCAAGAACAGAAAGATCTTGAGATATTGTAACGTGATATTTGATGAGTCTGTCCTGTACAAGGACAAAGATGAGAAGGTTTTAGAGATTACAAAGCAAGTGGGAGTTGAGGTTGAGTTGAAGAAAAGTACCCCAGAGATGTCGAAGCAGATACTCAACCAAGTCCTACTGAAGAATCTGAAGTGGAGCAAGTTACACCTGAGCAGGTGTTAAGGAGATCATCCAGAACCATCAAGGCACCAGATAAGTATTCACCTTCACTACACTATCTATTGCTGACTGATGAGAGGGAACCAAAGTCTTTTGCTGAGGCCCTACAGGTGGAGGATTCGATCAAGTGGGATCAAGTCATGGATGATGAGATGTGGTCACTTGAGAAGAACAACACATGGGTGTTGATTGATTTACCTACAGGGAAGATAGCTTTGCTGAACAAGTGGGTGTTCAGAATCAAGACTGAAACGGATGGCAAATGAAGGTTCAAGGCTCGTTTAGTGGTTAAAGGATATTCACAAAGGAAAGGTATTGATTATGCGGAAATATTTTCTCCTGTTCTGAAGTTAACCTCTATTCCAATTCTTTTGAGTATTGTTGCATCAGAGAATTTGCATCTAGAGCAAATGGATGTAAAAACAGTGTTTTTACATGGAAATCTGGACAAAGAGATCTATATGCAACAACCGGAAGGATTTGTGGTTCAAGGCAAGGAACACATGGTGTGAAAGATCACCAGGAGGTTGTATGGATTAAAGAAAGCACCAAGTCAGTGGTACAAGAAGTTTGACTCCTTCATGACCAAGAGTGGATTCTGCAAAGCTGAAAAGGATCCTTGTTGTTACTTCAAGAAAATACACTGATTCATATGTGTTTCTATTCTTTTATGTGGATGATATGTTGATTGCAGGATCTAGTATGAGGGAGATTAACAATCTGAAGACAAGGTTGTCTGCAGCGTTTGAGATGAATGATTTGGGTCTAGCGAAGAATATTTTGGGGATGAAGATTACTCGGGATAGATCTGCTAGCACTTTAAATCTATCTCAGGAGTTGTACGTTAAGAAGGTGCTGAGCAGATTCAGGGTTAATGATGCTAAACCCCGGACTACTCCATTAGAAAATCACTTAAAATTGTCAAAGGAGCAGTCACCCAAGACTGCCGAGGAGCGTGATCATATGGCACTTGTTCCATATGCTTCAGCAGTTGGGAGTTTGATGTATGCTATGGTCTGCACTAGACCTGATATAGCACATGCAGTGGGAGTTGTGAGCAGGTACATGGAGAACCCGGGGAAAGAGCATTGGGAAGCTGTGAAGTGGCTTCTGAGATATCTGAGAGGTACATCCAGTACTTCACTTTGTTATGGTAAAGGCAAGGTGACTCTACAGGGTTTTGTGGATGCTAATCTTGGTGGGGATGTTGACTCGAGCAAGAGTACATCCGGGTACATCTACACCATAGGTGGAACAGTAGTGAGTTGGATGTCCAGGCTTCAGAAGTGTGTTTCTCTTTCATCTCATGAAGCTGAGTATGTGGCAATAGCTGAAGCTGGGAAAGAGATGATATGGCTGGCAGATTATCTGGAGAAATTGGGCAAAGCAGATTGAGAAGATTCTTTACTCAGATAGCCAGAGTGCCATACAGTTGGTGAAAAATCCAGTCTATCATTCGAAGACAAAGCACATCAGAAGGTGATATCATTTCACTCGCAGGGCAGTGGAGGATGGTGATATGTGCTTGGAGAAGATAGAGTGTGCATGAAACCCGACAGACATGTTGACGAAATGTGTTGATGTTGGAAACTGGGGTTATACAAAACCTCAGTTGGTCTTATGTAGTTGTTTCTACAGATGTTGTTGCGGTAAAGATGTTGATGATGAAGAGATTTTTTTTGAGAATGTATTTTTTGGATGACTGAATCAGTCTCCAAGTGGGAGAATTGTTAGGTTCTGGAGCCTGATTAATATATATAACTGTTTACGCGGTAAAGATGTTGATGATGAAGAGATTTTACGCTTTACTATTTATTCTCCATTTATTTTCTGTAACAAAAAAATTCTCTGATTTATTAATATATATACCCCACTGCCGTAGAAGTTTACTCATGGGGTGTTACCACGAAATATTGGTTTCTCTTTTTCTCTCTCTAGATCTCTCATCTCTTTCTCTTAAAAGTTCTTGTATTCTTAATTCATCAAGTGTGTGTGTAAATTCGATCCTAACACATAGTACATGCTGAATGAAATGCATATAGTTTTGTGCTTTATTTTTAATTGCTAAGTAATTGTAATATCTCTATTATATTCTTTTCTATTTGTGTTGTTATCTCTTTTTTATGCTTTCTTTTAAACTTTTTCCAGTTTCTTATACGCCAAGTGTGGTATCACTACAACAAAAGTAATTATTAGCGATAATTAATTCTTAATTACCGTTAAATATGTATGTTAGTGATAATTGTCACTTTTTGTATATATTCCTAAAGTCTTTAGCGATATTGGTTCAAATGACACTTAACTAATGCCGGTAAAGGCTTTAGAACTCTTTATTAACGTCAATATTTAATACCGCTAAAAGTTGTTTTTGTTATATCGTATAGGATCACTCCACAAATAGGCAAAATGATCTCCTTTGAATTTTTGTCGATGTCTCATTTTTATTCTGCTCAGAACCTATTTGATCCCATTATTTTGCAGTGTTATTCTTATTTACTGATACATCTCTTGCCACACAATTTTTTATCTATTTACATTCCTCAATTATATGCATATTAGTCTTTATTACCTTTTCATCACATAAGCAGCTTTCAGTGTCGTCAACCTAAATATGCAGTCTAAGTAATCTTTTTTGTGCAATTAATAAGTGGCGTAGTCAGAAATTTTATTAAAAGTGTCCAAACTTTTAATAATAGTTGTTTAAAAAATAAAATAATAATTTAAACTACCAAAACAAATAATTAAATTCAGCTATATTTAGAGAAGTCGAACATTTTTCTGTTACTCTATAATAATAATTCGTCATGTCCATTGAAACTTGAAACTAAAATATTATGTTGGTATTTTGTTATAAAATAAAAGAACGAGAAGAAAAAAAAGGGAGAGAATTATTGAGATTCTATTCTTGATAATATGGTGATATAATTTGGATAATTACATCTCCTATTTATACAGAGAAAACTAGGGGTGTTCGTGGTTCGGTATTGATTAAACCCAAAACAATTTAGACAGTTTTTTAAATTTCTAAAATCAAACCAAAACAAATGACAAAAAATAACCATCGGTTTGGTTATTGTCGGTTTGGTCCGGTTTGGTTCAGTTTTTCTGGTTTATTCGGTTTGAATGTATTAATTTTCTTGAGGACGTAAGTATCTCGATAGACACAAACACCAAGTACAAACAATCAACATTAAAGATAATGTCGGTTCAGTCAAGCAATTAAGCAATATCAGAGTTATCATTACACGAACAAAGTTATTCATTTAAGAGAAAGTGTGACTATATTATGTGACGTACAGTAAGTAAAGACTAAAATGAATTTTGATGGACTTAGATTTGAGATTGTTATACCCTGGCTAAAGTGTTAGGCTTGAAAAAGATGGTAAAGTTAAAGACTTAAGTTAATTAAAATTTAACAAAATATTTTTAATTGTTATAAAATCAAGCTATAAGAATATAATCATAAAGAGAAGAAGACAAGAGAAGTAGATAGAAGAAGATGAGCTTTCTTCTTATTTAAGTGCATTATACAAAAGGTGAATGATATCTCTATTTATAGAGTTGAGATATCATCCCAAAGGCCACCATGATGAATTCCCAATTAGTAGATACATAGTTATCCAAATGGTTCTTATCACCTTGGAAACATGTATACATGAATACAATTAAGTCTTGAGTATATCTTAAGGACAATCCACACAATTCAATGGATTTATAACATTATTTTATTTATGAATAATATATAAATAATTATAAATTTTATATATCTAATTTATCGATTCTGTTTGATTATTTTTGCAGTTATTTTTTAGTATAACCAAAATCAAATCAAATAGTGTCGATTTTCAAAATTTGAAAACAAAACCTAACCAAACTAAACTAGTTATCAGGTTTTTTTTAATCGGTTTGGTTCAGATTGTGGTTTAGTTTGGTTGTTTTCCATAACCATGAACATCCCTAAAAAAAACCTTATTTCATAAGAATTTTTATTTATTTTTTTAAGAAAATCTTATTCTACAAGGAAAAGGTATTAAAATATATGGAAATAATTCAATTTTAATTTTAAAAAAATCCACAAGGAAAAGAAAATTAAATTTTAGGAAATCTATTCCATAGTGAAAAGATATTACAATTTAAGGAAATAATTCAATTTTAATTGGAAAAAAATATTAGTGTTAGAGGGGATTCAACCTTGGATCTTAGGTCTCTGGAGGGGTTCATGACACAATGAACCAGCACCCTACTAAATGTTTATGCTAAAACTATGCATGTTTTTTTATTTAATTAAGTCTAAGAAGTCAAAAATAATTTTAAAAAAAAATGAAACAACCTACGAGGAATCGAACCCGAGCAAAGTGGAGGGATACGACAACTATTGTCAACTCCACTTCATCTCACTTAGTCATTTTAGCGGGTGCAACTTTTATATATACCAATATTAAATCAAAATTGTACGTGTATATATAGAATATATTTTTTCGACGAAGGGTGTCCAGTTGGGCACCCTGAAGCCTACGTGGCTCCGCCCCTACAATCAACCACATCATGAATCTATGCAGTCTAGGTGCCCTGTGAATTTTGCACAGCCTCGATCGGCACCTCAATTACTAGTTTAACATTGTTATTCAGTTGTGTTGAAGTTGAATCAACACTACTTGTCTTTGGTCTATCTATACATTTGGATTTCACTGACTTCGTACTTGAATCAACTACTTTCAAACTTGATTTTAAAACTTGTCTTCTACTAGACCTTGTTTTCGACCTCGTTGAGAGTTTCCCTTCATGGATAGTTCTTTTTTTGCCATTATCTACTTCTGAGGGTATATGAGCTCACTTACCCATGATGGGAACGTGTTATGCTATTGCAAACTGAGAGAGAAATCATACTGTCATAACTCAAGAAGGGTCATGAGTGACACACACACTTAACCTCTTAGGTGGATGAACCAACGAATGCCACCCTTACTTATATTTGTTATTAACTTATGAAATACGAAAATAATGCGGAATGTCAAATCTTATTAAAGTAAGTAATCAAATCAACTAGAGTCTATTATGTATCGTTTTTCAAAATATTAAATTATCATATCAAAGATATCTAATCCTGAATCACCAAGTCCAGGAATATCAAAGAAATCAAAATAAATAAATAAAATAGCTTGCGTCTAAAAACTAAGGACTTAATGCAATGACCAAGAGAATCCAATATGAGAAAGAAAGAATAGCTCACTATGGAACCTGATATGCTGGAGACTGGTTAGAGCTAA
Organism: Solanum peruvianum; assembly: GCA_027705065.1. Classification (NCBI taxonomy): domain Eukaryota; kingdom Viridiplantae; phylum Streptophyta; class Magnoliopsida; order Solanales; family Solanaceae; genus Solanum; species Solanum peruvianum. The sequence goes on along the minus strand of JAKWJD010001762.1, from coordinate 31,579,900 downwards.
GGGTGAATCAAAGTCCCTAGTACACTTGATGCACTCCATAAAATGAAAACAAACAAAAGTTCAAGTAGGAGCTAGTACTGGACAACAAGTACTGAGTAGATATCATCGATTGACTCAAAATAAAAATTAATATGCATAAAGTAATAATATGAAATCAATTATAACACTTAGTAGGTGGAAAACAACAAGCAACATGTGGCAACAAAAACTGTAACGATCAAGAAACCTCGTTAATGCAAAGTCAAGGGAAAAAATATTTCGGTCGAAAAACTTTTCGTAGTAACTTGGAATTTCCAACCTAGTCCAGATTTGGACGAAATTGGAGTCATTAATGTCTAGGGAAATCTGGTAATCATTGGGTGATCTAATAATGAAATTTATCACATGAATAGATAGCTAAGACGCTAAGGAACTCGTACAACTTTACGGAATCAAATGTAAGATAGAACTCACGATATTGATGTTAGCATCAACGGGTAGTTTCTAAGTGTCGTTGGTTGAAGATGTGTTGTGAAATGGGTGTTTTTAATTCATAAACCGACTCACTGGTTTCATCAAGTTGTTGTGGTGGAATTATTCCTATTTGGGCAGGCTATTGTGGTGGGCTGAGGGCTGCCATAGTGGGTCAGTCGCGATTTAAGTTGAAAATAAATCCCAAAACATCTTTATTCTGTAACTTTCAAACTTGAGACTTAAGGAACGAAGCCAGGGGCTTCTTTGACAGTTTTCCACCATTTTTGAGGCTAAAGATAAGATTTTAACTCTCTAAATTTATTTTTTGATTCGTAGATCATACTCTAATAAATAATTATCTATGAGGAAGGGTGTTGATCTTGAAATTATGATGAAGAAAACTCTAATAAGGGTATGCGGATTATGAGTATGATCTAGGATTGATATTATTGTTTGTATTTAGGGTAATTAGTTATTATTATTGATTCCTTTGTAAATTAATAATTTGTGAACCAAGAGCAAGAGGAACGAATCTAAAAAGGGAAGAATCAAGTTTTTAGAGGATTTAAGCTTGTTTCGAGGTAGGTGATGATTGTGATTTTATGTTGTGTGATATATGTTTGTTGTTGCTTCATTATGATGCATGTATATATGTGAATGTTGAGTTAGTGATCACACTAATTTTAAATGAGTATGAACTAATAACTACATGCCTTTAATTACTTCTTGATTGTATGACTATTGAGAATATACTTATGATTGTATTGTTACTTGTCGAATGGATGAGATAAACTTGGATCGGTGGCCACATTTTGACATAATTATGGGATCTCTTGCAACGTTCTGGCATAAGGATATGATCAGGAACCACGTTCTGGTATGCTAACTGTTTGAGTTTGGGTTCCGTGAGAGGACCAATGACTTGTTGTAAATGCATATTGTTGAGAATGTTATAATCGATATTGTACATGTTCGATATTTGTATGCTTATATATGTTGTCACGCCCCGAGCTACCCCCGAGACACAGACACGGAACCTAGGACCACAAATGATCCCAAGCTAACCTGCTGGCATGATCATGAGCATAATAAAGAATATGAACTTTATACAGAAGCTAAATCATACTTAATATGAAAAGATGGGGAATACCCATATGAAAAAACTGAGATATATGAAAGTCTGATGAGTTTAATAGCCTCTAAACTAGACTAGAAATATTGGGACAAGACCCAGCTAAGTCTAGCAAAACTGAAACTAAATGACTAAAAGAGTCAAATAAACTCATGACAATTGTCCTCGGAGAATGAGGACTCACCACTGAATCTGCTAAACTGGTGATCGAGAATCGATCTATGCGTGATCTAGATGTTGAGAACCTGAAACTACATCACGAGAAGATGTAGCGCACCTATGCGTTAGTACTTGAAGGTACTGAGCATGTAGGATAGAATAAAGATGAAATAAAGCATAACTGAACAAGCACAAAAACAAGTATAATAAACTGAACATGATACAGAAAATTTTGAGCTAACTCAATGCAATGACCAATTTATAACATGCTAAAACTGAATGCTGAATATACAGATAATTGGTCAAGGCAATAGAGTCTGATTGGACTGTGGGAGCTATTAATAACCGATAATAAAATCACATGAGATTAATGTAGAGTCCGATGTATACGCCACATCGAAAAGACCCAATATACCCTGCCAAGGGTATAAAGGCATGCTGGTGTGATCACTAAACTGATTGTCCACAGAAGGGACTTACAACCTACTTGGCTAATAGTTCCTGGACTAAATGGGTACGGTGAACCCTAGTCCAACTCGGTATTATGCTACTCCCATTGATTTATGTAGTTAACTGATTATGTCTAAATTTCTGTACGTACTGAATACCTCAAAACTGAACATGCAAACTGAGAATGCAACATTTAATCTGATAATTATGCATTATTAACTAAGGCATGTGTATCTTTGTAGCTGAAATATCTAACCCAGCATGTGTAATTGAAGAACTAAAGAAATACATAGCTAGGGTTTTGAAATTCATGCAATAAACTGATTAGTAACATGGAAATCTGATTTTGAACATATAACTAAATAATTCATGAAGTTTTGTTGAAATTCTAGAAACCTTAGGTCTAACATGAGATGGGAATAAAGAATCTGACTGAAAACTAGGGACCCAATTGGTGAAAGGAACTTACTAGTGAAATTTAACATACCTGGTAATGAAATTCACGGAGAAATATTCAGATTTCGGGGTTGGAACTGATGGAAACTTGTTGTTTTCTTGAACTAGGGTTTTTGACCTCTTTCTTTTTTCTTGCTTGTAGTTTTCTATGTTTCGATTAATAATTTGACTTAGGTAAGTTTTAGTTATGTTTCTAGGCTTAAATTGACTAAAATCTGATGATTTAGGGTCAAATGACGTAGTTTAAAATTTAAACAAAGTGGAAAAACACTAAAAGACCCCTGAGCTAATTTCTGTCGGGCCAAACGACGACCTGGACTGACGAGCCGTCTTTTAATCGAATGTCCGTCGTTTGGGTCTGTTCGACAGAGATTTACTAAAACTGACATAACCTTTTACTAGGAGGTCTAATTTTAGCAAGGTTGGTGGCTATGGAAAGCTAATTCAATTATCTATCTGTGGTTATTTCATGGGACACCTAATTCATTTTGTGATAAGAGTTATGATTAGTTGAAGTTGACCCAACTGCATTTCGCCCCTAACTGTCTGTTAATATCCACCTACGATCAGACCTACGGACCATAGGTCCATCTATGGATCATGCTGGTCAATCGTGGTTCTTGTCAGAAAGAGGGTGAATGGCGTGTCCATCGATGGAAACAGACTACGGACCGTAGTCTGACCTACGGACCGTAGGTCCGTCCGTTGTTCGACACTTAGTCAATTTTCCTTGGCTGAGATTTTTGGGGGTTTCTGACTCCATCAACGGATGTGCAAGATGAACCGTGGGTCAGGTATGGTCCGTCAATGGCCAGCGTCGATTGTACCTCTATATTTTTCTGAAAAAATGTTTTTTGGTCTGTGTTAGATACGGGGTGTTACATATATTGCACTTAGTGGGATAGCCACGTGATCCTACCAATACAATGTGGTTGTGTACTAATATTGCAATCTTATTTTTTTTAGTACAAGGCAACTTTCGGTGTCTATTAATGTGCCTCTCTTAGAAGATTAGTGATCGTCGATCAGATTCAAGGGTGAACCAGTTCTTTCGGGTTGTCTTGAGTTCTCTTGTTGTTTATGTCCACACTTCAGACTTAGACTAGTTCTTTAGATTACTTATGTTTAGCTTGGGTTGTACCCATTTTCCTTTAGACTTTTTGTTAATGGTTCTCCCTCTAGAGGGTTGGTGTGGGTGTCACTCACGTCGCTATGGGTCATGACAACAACGAACAAAGTACGAAAGTAATCAACAATATCATTAATATACTTGAGGACTCAAGTCTCCATACCACACTCTTTTGGGAATTGAGTTCTTTTAGCTTAAGTATATTAAGTTATTTTATTATGTTTTTCTTTAATGTTATCATGCCAGAACGTGACATATAATCCAATCCTATTGTATTCGCTCGTGGCACTTGATTGTACCCCATCCAACAATATAATTAATTTTCCATTATTTATCACAACTTTCCACTTTATTAAAATTATTTCATCAAGACATATTCATTCAAGGCAACACATTGATAAGGCAAATTCAAAATTATGGATTTCACAGTCTTCTTATCACAGAAGAATCACAAAGACTTGTAAATCATTCAAACTACAATAAACAAGTACATGAAAAATTTCATAACATTACTCAATGACAGTAAATTACTACTAAGAGTCTATATCATATAGAATAAATAATAACATACCTCAACCAAAAGTTAAGTCACCAATATTTTTCCTTTCTTCTATGTCATTTCTTTTATTTGTTTTTACAATTATGTGCCTACTTTAATTGTTTCGTCTCACAAGTTGAGAACATAATACAGATTATTACTACCCTAATAATTATAGATGGGTAATTATGGAAGTGGTGGAATGGTCTACTACTACTTTAAATTTTATTTTCTTTAATAATCAATTAAATTAATTGTTAAATATACCCCATTAAGTATATCATTGTAGGTATGAATAGTCTAATTTACCCATCATTTATCCCTGAACGGTTAAAGAAAAGAGAAGGTACGAAAAGGTATTTAAATTGACAAAAAGATAAGGATATCTTATATTCATATCATCCTGAGTCTCCCAAGTGGACTCATCAAATGGACGGTTCTTCCACTAGACTTTCATAGATGTAATCTTTTTTTACCTCAACCTGTGAACCTCCCTATCTAGAATAGCTATAGGCTCCACTTCATAAGATTAATTCGCATTATGCAGGATTGGATCTCAAAGAATAATGTAGTTCCCAACACAATGATATTTCTTTAACATAGACACATGAAATACTGGTGCAGTCCTGACAAACATGGAGGCAAAGACAATTCATAGGTCATCTCTTTCACACACTTAAGAACTTCACTCTATCCAATATACCTTGGACTAAGCTTATCACTCTTACCAGACCTCGCCACACCTTTTATGAGTGAAACCTGAAGCAAGACTTACTCCGCCTTCATAAATTCAAAGTGCTTGACCTTCCTGTCTACATACTCCTTTTGGTTGCTCTAACCTACTACAAGTTTCTCCTAAGTGAATTTCACTTTCTCTAATTATTCCCTCAAAATATAAAAACCCCTAAGTTGTCAAATCAAATACATCAAACCAATGAATGTGAGACCTACGTCTCCTCTCATAAAATGCCTTTGATAGGTAATATCAATATTTGAGTGGTAGTTATTGTTATACAAAAACTGTGTCAGAACTGATCCAATAACCACCCAAATCCATCACGCACATACAAAGCATATCCTTCAACACTTGAATTGCCTGGTTAGACTATCCATCAGTCTAAGGGTGAATTGTGGTACTTATATCCAACCTAGAACCTAAATCAGCTTGCAAGGTCCTTCAGAAGTTAGAATTAAACTATATACCTCTATCTGATATGAGGAAAATCGAAATTCCATACAATCGAACAACCTGCATATGTAGAGTTTGACTAACTTATCTACATAATAAGTCACGTTAAGCAAAAAATAAGTGCACAAATTTTGTTAATTTGTCAATAATCACCTATATTGAATCAAACTTACCTATTTTCATTGGAAGACCAACCATAAAGTCCATTGCAATCATTGCCCATTTCCACTCAGGTTTAGGCATTCTCTGAAATGTCCCTTCAAGAAATTGGTGCTCATACTTTACATTTTGATCGTGTAGACCTGTAACGATCGAGGTCCGTTGTTATAGATAAGCCAACGAGAAAAGAATTCGGGCCAAAAAACTTTTTAGTAGTAACTTGAAATTTCTATCCTAGTCCAGATTTGGACAAAATCTGACTCAATGAGGTCTAGGGAGATCTAGTAAGGAATGAAATACCTAATTATGAATTTGATTACATAAATGGATACCTATGACGATACGGAACTTGTATGACTTTACGGAATTGAATTCGGGCGAATGGAATCCCCGAAAATGATCTTACCATGAACGGGTAACATTCTATTTCCGTGTAAACCGCTAGAGAGATATTAGGGCGCCACAGTGGGATGGGGTCCACCGTAGCGGGAAAGACACGACTCAATGTTGTAAATAAACCCCAAAAAGTATTATTTTTCTGTAATTTTCTACTTTGAGATCTAAGGGACGGCCCTAGGGATTTTTTGACGGTTTTCCACCATTCCTGAGGCTAAATACAAGATTTTAACTTTCCAATTTATTTTTTAATCCGTAAAACCTACTTTCTTAGATTATTATCGATGGGGAAGTGTTTATATCTAAAACTAATGGTGGAAAAATCCCTATTCTAGGTATGGGGGATCAAGAGTTTAGTCTAGGGTTATTAGGTTTGTTATAATCTGGATAATTAGACCATCGATTGTTGATCCTTGCGTACATTAATTGTTTGTAGACCTAGAACAAGCAGAAAGAATATGGAAGGGGAGATTCAAGGGCCTTAGGGGATTCAAGCGTGAATTCGAGGTAGATAATTGTTGTAATTTCATATGTGTGATATATGTTTGTTTTGATTCATTATGATTGATGCATGTATGTGAATGTTGTATTATTGATCACACTAATTGTAAATGAGTATGGTCGAATAACTATATGTCATGAATCACCTGTTGTTGTATGATTGCGAAATATACATTATGATTGTGATTGTGATTGTGGTGTGTTGAATGGATTGGATTGCCACGTTCCGGCATAACTAACTAGATCGAATTGCCAAATTCCAACATAACTATGCGATTGACTGCCATGTTTCAACATGAATATTGGATCTTGTACAGCATTCCGATGCACTAACAATTTGAGTTTGGTTCCATGAGAGGACCATTGAATTGGGTTCCATAATTGTCTTGTAATATGTTAGCTTACTGTTAAAAACATGAACATGAAGTATGAATAATGACTTTTCAAAGAGTTCTACTTAGTGTGAGTGGGGGAATGTGAATTCATTCATGCATTGCACAAGTGGACTTTAAGAGGGGTTGTGGTTTGGCTCTCTTATGCTATGAAGGTTGTGTTACTCAATATTGTTGATATTGGGTATGTTACATAGTTACAGTGTTGTAATTACTTATATATATTTCACCTAGTGGGATAGCCGCGTGATCCTATCAGTATGATCCTATCAGTTGTGTACTGGTACTGCACTTGCTTTTATTTCTGTTGAGTACAGGGCATTTTCCTACGGCTATTGATAGACCTCATCTAGGTGTGTATTGAGCATGACCGGGTTCAAGGATGAGTCAGTTCTTTCAGGCTACCATGCATCTCTCTTATTTGATTCCACTCTTTTCGGACTCAGACTATTATTTAAGGTGCTTGTTAGTTTCGAGATTGAACCCCCTATTCTTAGACTTGTCGTTGTGAGAATTTAATTCACTGACTTTCAGGTTTTAGGGGTTGTATTTTCGCATTTGTGTTTGTTCATTTGTTTTATTAAACTTTTGGAGTTTATGTTCACGATCCGAATTACACCCTAGAATTAGGGCATCCTTCAAGTCGGAACACGACGTACTTGACCTCTTTGAGGTCTTGTACAAGCCCTTAGACATCATTCATTGCATTAACACATGAAAATTGGCAAAGAATAATATTTTTTTCTTCAAAAACATAATGTGGGATCTTTTCATAAAACTTCTAACATAAGTCTCAAAAACCATGAATACAATAGTCTTGGGTCATAACCCATAAAAGCCTAAACATTAGTGGTGGTGTCCTCTGATGCTATGAGGACTCACCAATCTTCACTTCTTGAAAGCCTTGGAAACTCTACCCTTCAAATCAACTGAATTTCCTAAAGACCCTACATTGGACTAGAATATAGGGAAAATATTCATTAGTACGAAATATACCAGGTATGGAAACTATCATACTAAATATAAGATATTCCAAAGGGTTACTCAATAACAGACATAATCACAAGAAATAAACACATAAGCATAACATGAATATCATAATCTTAATAAACCATCATAAAGCATATAACAGTTCATACTTAACTCATTGTATTTCTTACTCAAATTAACTACTTCACAAGCCACCTCGAAGTATAATTGTGCAAGACTAAGGTAACATCACGTACTACTACCAAAGCTAAGTACCTCTCTTTGGTCATTCTTGATCATAATCTACTTTCATAATTAAGACCTTAAGTTCATCATAACATATTAGCACTATGCCCCTAGGCCACCTCAAAGCACACTTGTGCAATGCATGTAAAACATCTCATTCTACCTCAAAAACTAAGCATGTCTTGGAGTCACCCTATTCTATTTCATTATAGTTTAGGAGTCTCTAGTAGACCTATTTCATATTAACAAGGAACTATCATCTTAAGTCAATCATGTCATGGAAAGCAATTAAAGCAACTATCCAAGATAAGCATACATCATGTGGTGATCATGTCATAGGTAGCTTCAAGTCATACTTGTGCAATGTATGCATGACATCCCATACTACCATCCACACTAAGTACTCCTCCAGACTATCCTACTCCAAGCTAACTTATTTAGCATTTTTGCCTGTTAAGTTTAATATACTATCATAATAGACCTACTACCATGGAAATCATCTCAACATACTGATCAAGCTAACTAAAGGAAGGATACAACCATCCTAACCACCATGCAACCAATAATGTAGATTAAAGCTAATCATAGGGGAGTATGAAACCTCAACCCTAAGCTATAATGAGAAACTGATCTCAAGCTATTACATGAAACACACCTTGCATGCAAATCAAGATACCACGAAATGCACCTTGCATGAATGTAAAGCTAACATTAGGAGAGTATAGGCCTTTCCCCTAAATCTACCATGAAATGGTTTTGGCCTAACTAAGTCAAGCTAAAATGATCAAGTATCCTTGTAACACAAGACCAAGCTAATCATGGGAGAGCTTGCTTCCTCCATCCAAAGCTAACATGAGAACCACCATCCTCTAGCTACCATGATCAAGAATACTTGCAACACATGACCAAGATAAACATGAGAGAGATTACTTGCAACACATGACCAATATAAACATGAGAGAGCTTACTTCCTCCATACCAAGCTATCATGAGGTTCATCACCTCAAGCTATCATGAGTAATTCAACCCAAGCTTTCATGGGATTTAACATCTCAAGCTACCATGAGTATTTCAACTCAATCCTGATTAAGATTTACTATCCCAAGTTACCCTTGAGACCTACCATCTCAATCTAGCATGAGATCCACCATCTCAAGATATCATGAGAATTCACATCTCAAGCTATCATGCCTTGGTCTTATCTCGCCAAGTCTATTACACAAGAAGTGATCATACAATCTATCTTCAAGCTAATCTAGTTCATCATGTCTTGATTCATTTTAAGTTCTTAGGTCAACCTAGGATTCATCTATGTGACAGAACTTGTTTCTCCTATCATATTCATGTCTAGGTGTACAATAGATACAAACTGTCAATCCATTCATAATGACTTTATTCCCAAAAACCTCGCATCAATGGAACAACAACCCATAATTAATTATAACCTTCAATTCATTATGATCTATGTTCAGTTACATCCGTACTTCATTCAATTAAATCATTAGAAGGTAAGTTTAGCCATAAAAGATCACATAGGTTCAATTCCAACTTTACAGGTCGAGACCAACCTAGATCAGTTTAGCCTAGTTCAATTCATATCTATGTGATTCAATCATGATCAATTAACATACAATACAATTGAATTAAGAAGATCAACTTAGAACCTTCATCTTCCCTAAAATCACCATGATCACCTTCAACATCAATTACTACAATTCACCATAAAAAACATCACAGAATCAACATATGAACATAATTGAATGGTACCCACTAGATTGGGATTGCAATCAAGCCTTAAACACAATGTCATCACAACACTCTCTAGGTTGAGTTTCTTTGGATTCACAATTGAGGAATAAATAGGGTAATCCATGGATGAATAAGCTTCACATAACTTAGGTTAGAGACTTAATCCAAGATTGAATCCTTGTTGAAATGTATCCTAAAAGCAACTTCTTATTTTTTTTTCTTCTTCTTTGGTATTCTTGAGAGAGTTTTGGAGAAGGAGAGGTTTTGATCTTGGGGTCTATTGTCTAAAGGGGTCTCTTATAGTTTAAACACTCATAGAATACCTAAAAACACCTAATTTAACTGCACATGCATTCATTTGGACGCTATATGAATTTACCAAAATGTCCCACCCTTGGCTGAACCTTTGAAGAAATGGCAGGCCCCCATGGACGCCTATAGTCGACAGATCGTCGATGCAACGACAGTGCCATACTGCAGGTTTTTCGTTCTTGATAGAGAGTCCCAATCGACGGGGCGTAGCTTGAGTGACGGGGCATCGCTTGAAGGTCGTGAAGTGACACTGCCAAGGCAGTGTGCTGTCCAGTTTTTGGTCCTCGTCAAGGACCCTTTGGGTGTTCCTTGGGGAGTCATGCCCGGATGTTTCCACTCAAATACATCCGTCTATATGTTAGGAACCTTTCTTACCAATTTTAATTCCAAAAACTACATAAAACCTCGTGAAACATATTAAGGCATGCAAGCATGTTTTCAAGATAATTTTTCGAACGTCGTGGACGTTGAACCTCCAAATTCTTCCAAACTTCATATGCTGCCTCTAAACACTAAAATTAGTCATTTTAAGGCCTTCTAAGATTATGAAATTCATTTTAGTCTCTATTTGGACCTAATTCATTTTGGGGTCCTTACAATATCCCCTACTTGGGAAACATTCTTCCTTGAATGACACCTCACTAAACACTTCTTAAAGGACCAACTCTAGACTAGCAACCCATTGTACATGCATTAAACATAAATTCGTATACCCAAATAAAGAAAACAATTCAATTACAAGCTAAACATAACTACACATAACCATATAAATATTTCATAAAAGGCTCCTTATCCCCCTCTTGGAATAAGCTATACATGTCTTTCTAACATCAATTTCTTATCATAAGGAAAGCAACAAAATCACAAGGCATATGTTAATCATAAGAAATTCTGAGAATTTTCATAAATCATTAAAGAAACACATACAGGAGAGGGACTTAAGGAGATCATTCTTGATACCCCTTGGATTGGAGATAGAACCTATTCCTCTTTGGAGGACTATCTTCCACTTGATTAGTAGCAACTTTCTTGCCTTCCCACACATTAGCTTTTGTCTTAGGGCAATCTTTCATCATATGACTGCTCTCACCACATCCATAGAAACCATATCTACCTGACAAACACCTACCCTCATTTTTCTTACCACACCTAGGGCAAGTAGGTCGGGAGTACTCATTGCTCTTCTCATATCTAAGAGTACTAGAGTAGCCATGTCGGAAAGACTTTTGTCGATTCTTTGAATGACCATGTCCATCGGACCCTTCACCTTGCATCCTACTTCTCTTTCTCTCCTTCTTAAGCTTGGATTCCTCTATTTGTTGAGCAAACACCATTTGTCGGGAGATATCCATATCATCTACAAGCATTGTCATAAGACACTCTTCTTCCACTAATTCGGACACCCCCGTCACGAACTTATTGGGGTTTGCTACCAAGATTGGAGCATACTTAGGCAATTGAGTGAACTCCAAAGCATACTCCTTAACACTCATCTTATTTTGTTTTAGGTTTATGAATTCCCCCAACTTAGCCTCCGTCAATTCTGTAGGAAAAAACCTATCAAGGAAAGCCGAATTAAAGATCTCCCACTCTATGGGAACCGCCCCTACCTGCCTAAAATCTTTCCATTGCTCATACCAAACTTGAGACACATCTTTCAATTGGTAAGTGGCTAGCTCCGCTTTCTCGCTAGAAGTCAACCCCATAATAGCAAGAGTCTTATAAACCTCATCTATTAACCCATTTGGATATTCTTCCGCCTTGGAGCCACTCAATTTCGAAGGATTAATCCTCAAGAAATCTTTAATTATATAAGCACACATTCCCCCTATAGGGTTTGACACAACCTCGCTATTGGCTTAGGCCATCAAAACTTGAGCCAACAAATTCATAGAAGTCCTAAATTCCTCTAGAGTCATATTCCCCACTTGACGAGCATTAGGAATTTTGGAAGGGACTTGATTCCTTGGGGAGGAACCTCTTGATTCTCAATGTCATCTCCTTCCCTTCTAGCATTAGCCCTAGTGTTAGACATAACCTGAACAAAATCATAGGCAAACATTAGAAGAAGGGCTTAACCAAGAAAAACTCTATGGCACGACTTAAAGAATGATGAAGTAAAACTTTCCTAAGAATTCTGTAGCCTACATAGATGTGTCGCGACTCACACTGATGAATAGGACTCTACTAGACGTAGTTTTAAGACATCCTAAGACCATTTCATAACCTTATACTCTAATACCAAGTTTTGCACGACCCAAAGTACACCCTGCAAGTTAGGGAATCCTTCAAGTCAGAACATAGCATACTTGACCTTTCGGAGGTCTTGTACAATCCCTTTGTACTCATTCATTGCACAAACACATGAAAATAAGTAAAGAATTAAAATTTTTTCTTCAAAAACATAATGCGGAATCATTTCATTAAACTCCTAACATATGTCTCAAATCCATCTATGACATCATGACTACAATAGTCTTGGGTCACAACCCATAAAAGTCTAAAAATAGAAAATGTAACACCTTGAAAATCTAAGACGTGTCGTAAAGAATAATATAGGTTTTAATAAGGATTAAGTACTGTTTTTAAGTCCATTTTAATTAATATAGGTCGTTCAGAAGTTTAAGAACCAAAACGTCCAAGAACGTCCATGACATCCGGGAAGTTGGTTCAAACGGGTGTTAGCGTGCCTTAGCCTATTTTACTAACTTTTAGTAGAAAAAAATGTACAAAAATTTGTGGAAGGGTATCTAATAGGTGTTTATGTTGTTTTATGGTCGAAACATCCTGGTATGACTTCCCAAGGACCAACCAAGGGCCCTTGAGGAGGACCCTAGCGTTTGAAGCAACACTGCCTGGCAGTGTGCATCGACGGGGCAGAAGACGCGCCGTGTGTGGACTGACAGGATGTTGATGCCACCTTCGTCCCACAGTTAGTCTGGTCGAGAAGTTCCCTTCACTCGCACAGCCTCTGAACTCATCGACGGAGTGCAGTGGTGCAATCATGGTCCGTGTGTGGATCGACGGGGCATCGATACCACCGTCGTCTCACACTTAGCCAATGCATGGAAGCCCCTCTCCTGCACAGTCTCTGAACTCATCGACGAAGTGTAGGACAAAAGGGGAAGGGTCCGTCGACTCACAGACGGCTCGTAATTCGGGGTCTCGTCTGTGAGGGTCGAGTTTTTTGACTAATTAAAGTTGGTCTCATATAATTAGTTAGGGGGTTAGGTGGTTTAATTAGGGGTTAATGGAGTCTAATTAAGTTGATTTAAGACCCAATATAAATACTCCCAACCCTCATTAATCTAAGACAATTCTCAAATGCAAACTCTCTTTCTTCGCTTCTTTCTCTCTCTACTTGAACTCACCATTGAAGGCTAGCAAGGAGAAGGGTTTGGGGATGGAAATGGAAGAATTAACCATCAAATTTTTGTCAAACTTTAAGGTATGGGATCTAATTCACCTTTGAGAATCTTTCCTCAAAGGGTTCCTTCAAAATGGAGTTCAAAAGTTGAGTTTTCTTATGGGTTTCATTCAATTACGAAATGGAAGTTATGGATTGAGTTTTTAATGATTTCTTTAGGTTATATTCAATATATTAACATTAATTTCAACTTTATTATGGTAATTCTTAGTGGTTTGGTCTAAATTGAAGAATACGGTCCTCCATTCCTAACCCTAGCTTGTGATATTGATCTATATTGTATTGTGATCATTCAATTGATTTGGTTGTTGATTAGATTTCTATCCTATTGTGTTATTATGATTATATTAATATGAATTATAGGCCTATCATTCTAGTTCTTGATATGTGATTAAGGTTATGAATTGTATTGTAAAATTAGCCTATGTATCTTGTCTTAAGTTATGATCTAGTGTTGAATTGTGCTATAGAAATGCAATTGGCGTTATTATCCTATTGATTATCATTGTGTGACGATGTTACTCCCCAAATTGGGTTGAGTTATGGGTTGATGGTAAGACCTTGATGATAGACTATGAGGAAGACTTGGTGAGTCTTAGAGTCTCTATCTTTAATTCCAATTGTGATTAATTGTTTTTAAGTCATGATATTACATTGGAGTATGCCTTATATTAGGATTATAGGGTGGTATGATGTTGAATTGAAATATCTTGACTATGTTGTGAGGTTGATTAAGGTGTATGTGATATAAGGATAGTGAAAACTATCAATGTGCCTTGATATGCTATGAAATGCTAATGTGTTAACCTCACTTATTTGAATTGTGATGAAAGAACTTATACAATTCTTATTGAGCTATTTATGGTGATGATTATACAAGGGGTAGACCCTATGACCTAAACTAAGCTATGATTGATAATTAAAGGCTTAAATACATTTCAAAAAGGGACTCTAGCTTAGCACCGACTGAACTAGATTAAGGAGTGTCCCTTCCCATATAGGGAATGTAGGAACACTACATTACTCTTAAGATTGGAGACTATAATGCATGTCGCATAAAGAGGGTCCCAACTATATCTCCTAGTTCTTGAACTATGTTGCCCCCCCCCATAGGAATATTAGCTAGTGGATCCACGTAGTTGCTATCATTCATGTTTTGGTACTACCTTGGAAAGTAGTCCGTCTTCTTTCGGTGTAGGGTTTTATGACACCGGATTCCACACTAGCTGATGTGGTCTATGTCGGTTAGGGCAAGATGTTCCCAAAAAGTAAAATGAATTAAAGGACTTGAACTCTAACTTGGATAACCTAAGAGGTCTAGCTTAGTCTAGGTAGGGATATAGGACTCTATCTAAATATTGCACTAATTAGCGCTGAAGGTAGTCTTAGGAGGAGGTTCTTATGTATGTTTATGTTATGATAATATATATATATATATATATATATATATATATATATATATATAATATATATATATATATGGTGACCATGGCAGATTGTTGATACTATATGTTGATTAGTTCATTTATGAGTATGTCGTGGGTCATAACATTAATATATGATGAAATGTAAACCTAAATGCTATGCTATGTAAAGTTGGACATTGGTTATGGTTTTTATCTTGTATATGTATATTTGCGATAAAAGTAGAAGGCTATGTAACCTTTATATATGAAGGGTCTATGTATACTCGATATGAAATATATATTATGTGTATGTAGAGGTCTATGTAAACCTCCAAGTAGTGATAATGAAAATTTTAAATTTTTCCGCATTTTGAAACCTATGAATGTATGACACGAGACTAAGAGGCTAGTCTTAGTCCTTGAAAAGGACGACGACGCCGATTACATCTGGGGGGGTAAACCCGGATGTGACAGAAAAGAACATAAAAGACATCATAGTGGTGGTGTCCTCAGATGCTGTGAGGACTCACCATCTTCACTTCTTGAAAGCCTTGGAAAATTTACCCTTTCAAAGCAACTCAATCTCCTCAAGACCCTACATTAGATTAGAATGTAGGCAAAATATGCATTAGCATGAAATGTTCCAAGTACGGAAACTATCATAATAAACATAAGATATTCCATATGGTTAGTCAATAATACACATAATCATAAGAGATAAACACATAATCATAACATGAATATGATAAGCATATAAAACATCATAAAGATATAAGAGTTCAAACTTAACTCATTGTCTTTCTTACTCAAATGAAATAGTTCACTAGCCACCTTCTAGTATACTTGTGCAAGGCTAAGGTAGCATCTCATACTATTACCAAAGCTAAGCACCTCTCTTTCATTATTTATCATAATCTACTTTCATAATTAAGACCTTAAGTTCATCATAACATATGAGTACTATGCCCCTAGGCCACCTCAAAGCACAACTTGTGCAATGCATGTGAAGCATCCCATTCTACCTCACAAAATAAGCAGGTCTTGGAGTCACCCTATTATCTTTCACTTAGTTTATAAGTCTCTAGTAGACATATTTCATATTGACAAGGAACTATCATCTTAAATCAATCATGTCATGGAAAGCAACTAAAGCAACTATCCAAGCTAAGCATACATCATGTAGTGGTCATGTCATAGGTAGCTTCAAGTCATACTTGTGCAATGTATGAATGTCATCCCATACTACCATCCACACTAAGTACTCCTCTACACTATCCTACTACAAGGTAACTTATCTTTCATCATTGTCTATTAAGCTCAACATACTATCATAATAGACCTACTACCATGGAAAGCATCTCAACATACTAACCAAGCCAACTAAAGGAAGGATACAACCATCCTAACCACCATGTAGCTAATCATATGGGATCATGAATCCTTAACCATAAGCTATAATGAGAAACTAATCTCAAGTTATTACATTAAATGCACCTTGCATGCAAATCAAGCTACCATGAAATGTACCTTGCATGCAAGTCAAGCTAACATTATGAGAGTTTAAGCGTTTCCCCTAAAGTTACCAAGAAATGGTTTTGGCCTGAACAAGTCAAGCTAACATGAGTAAGTATCCTTTCAATACAAGACCAAGCTAATCATGGGATAGCTTGCTTCCTCCATCCCAAGCTAACATGCGAACCACCATCCCCAAGCTACCATGATCAAGCATCCTTGCAACACATGACCAAGCTAAACATGAGAGAGCTTACTTTCTCCATCCCAAGCTAGTATGAGGTTCATCAACTCAAGCTATTATGAGTAATTTAACCAAAGCTTCCATGAGATTCAATATCTCAAGATACCATGAGCATTTCAACTCAAGCCTCTTTGAGATTAACTATATTAAGCTACCCTTGGACCTACCATCTCAAGCTATCATGCGATCCACCATCTCCATCTATCATGAGAATTTATATCTCAATCTATCATGAGAATTCACATCTCAAGCTATCATCAGATTTACATCTCAAGCTATAATGTCTTGGTCTTCTCTCACCAAGTTTATTACACAATAAGTGATCATATAATACATCTTCCATCTAATATAGTTCATCATGTCTTGATTCATTTTAGGTTTTTAGGTCAACCTACGATTCATCTATGTGAGAGAACTTGCTTCTCCTATCATGTTCATGTCTAGGTGTAGAAGAGAAAGAAACTAGCTATCCCTTCATCGTGACTTTACCCTCAAATCCCTAGCATCAATGTCATAACAACCCATAATTGATTATCACCTTTAATTCATTATGATCTATGTTCAGTTCAAGCTTACTTCATTTAGTTAGATCATTAGAAGACAAGTCTAGGCATACAAGATCACATAATTTCAATTCCAACTTTACAAGTCAAGACCAACCTAGATCAATTTAGACTAGTTCAATTCATATCTAGGTGATTCAATCATGATCAATTAGCATATAATACAATTGAATTAAGAAGATGAACTTAGAACCTTCATCTTCCCTAGAATCACGAAGATCACCTTCAACATCAGTTACGACAATTCACCATGAAAACCTCATGAAAACTTCACGTCATAAACATATGAACATAATTGTATAATACCCACTAGATTGGGATCACAATCAAGCCTTAACCACAATAATATCACAACCCTCTCTAGATTGGGGTTCTTTGGATTCACAATTGAGGAATAACTTGTGGGCTCCATGAATGAAAGAATACATGGATGAATAAGATTCACATACCTTCGGTTACAGACTTAATCCTAGCTTGAATCCTTGGTGAAATTCTTCATAAGAGCAGCTTCCAATTTTTCTTCTTCTTCTATGGTGTTCTTGATAAAGTTTTGGAGAGGGAGAGGTTTAGATCTTGGGTCTAATGTCTAAAGGGGTCTCTTATAGTTCAAATACTCATGAATACCTAAAACCACCTAATTTAACTGCCCATGCATTTATTTGGACTCTACACGAATTTACCAAAATATCCCACCCTTGGCCGAACCTTTGCAGAAATTATAGGCCCCATCGACGCCTACAGTCGACGGACCGTCGATGGAATGACGGTGCCATACTACAGGTCCGTCATTCTTAATAGAGAGTCCCATTTTGAGACCTCAAATCCCACGGCTAACTGTGGAGTGACTCCCACAATTGACAGGGTGTAGCTCGAGTGACGGGGCGTCGCTTAAAGGTCATGAAGTGACACTGTCATGGCAGTGCACTATCCACTTTTGGGTCCTCCTCAAGGACCTTTTGGGTGGTCCTTGGGGAGTCTTTCCCGGATGTTTCCACCCTAAATATGTCCGTCTAGATGTTAGGAACCTTCCCTACCAATTTGAGCCCCTAACACTATATAAAACCTCATGAAACATACTAAGGCACGCAAGCATGTTCTCAAGGCAATTTTTCAAAAGTCTTGGACATCCTTGCACGTTTAACCTCTAAACTCTTCCAAACTTCACATGTTGCATCTAAACAATTAGTCATTTTAAGGCCTTCTAAGATCATGACACTCATGTTAGGCTCTATTTGGACCTGATTCATTATGGGGTCCTTACATTATGAGAAATCCTTAATAAATAATTTAGTCATATCTTCAAATTGTTAGTTGGGCTGTATTAATGGTTCTCTCATCGAAGAGTTGGTATGAGTGTCAATCAAGACGGTTTGGATTGTGACAAGACCTTGGAACAAAAATTCAACAATATCACCATTTATTCTACACCAGCAATAATATTGTCTCGGATCACGATACATCTTGGTTGCACAAAGATGTATAGAATACCTCAAACTATGGGGTTTTGAAAGAATAATCTAAGCCAAATAATCAAAATAGAGCATATATATTGGACCCCTAATCTTTAAGACGCTTTGTTCATCAATCTCAACCTCTTTGGCCTCTCCCTACAAGGCCATATCACAAATTTGGCTCAACTTCTCATCAATAAACTTATTTCCTTTAATCATGTCAATAAAAGAAGACATTGCCTCCATAAAGGCAAAAAATCCTCCTATTTTGGACCTTTCTAGCCAATGGGCATCTAGAAGCCTGCAATGTTGTAAACTCCCCATGCTCCTTGTTGTTTTACTTATGGCATCAACCATAACATTAGTTTTTTTCTGTGATAAAGAATAATACTTAGTCTTTCAACAACTCTATCCACATCCTCTGCTCAAATTCAAGTCTTTTGAGTGAAAACATATTGTAAACTACGATGATTTACATACACCTCACACTTGACCCCATATACATAATGCCTCCACTGTCAGTGCAAATAAAACCACAACCAACAACAAATCAGGATTGGGGTAGTTACATCATGAACTTTTAATTATGTTAAAGCATAGTTAATTATCTCCCTCTCATGCATTAGCACTGAACCTAAACTAGAATAAGATGCATCACAATATACTATGAGATTCTTACCTTCTACATGCAAGGAAATAATTAGTCTAGCAGTCAACAAGGTCTTGAGTTTTAGAAAACTCTCTGCTCACTCATCTTGTTATACAAATGGAACATTCTTCTTGGTTTGAGGATGCACCATCACTCCATACTTAGAGACTACGTACCCAAGAAGGACATTGAATCATGCTGAAACTCACACTTGTAAAATTACCAATAAAGCCTTTTCTCCGTTAATAATTTCGATACAATTCTCATATGTTCTTTATGTTTTGCTTTACTCTTTGAGTATATTAGTAAATTATCAATAAATACAATAGCAAAGAGATCCATATATTTAGAATTTTGTTCATCGGGCTCATGAAAGCACCTCGAGCATTCGTAATCTCAGAAGACATTACTAAGAACTCATAATACCTGTAACTTGTTCAAAAATCATTCTTTGGCATATTGTTGCTCGCATTTTCAATTGATTATAATTAGACCTCAAATTAATTTTATAGAAGATATTTGCACCCTATAGATGATCTAATAAGTTATCAATGCGAGGAATGGGGTACTTGTTCTTAATAGTCACCTTATTCCGATGTCTGTAGTCCATGCAGATCCAAAAACTACCATCCTTATTTTTTTAAAATAAAAGTGGAGCACCCCAAGTAGAGGCACTCAGTCTAATAAAACTTTTACCTTACAACTCCTGAAGTTAGGAATTCAACTCCCTCAACTCAGTCGGGGCCATTCTATAAGGTGGATGGAATGGGAAGAGCACCCCACTGCAAGTCAATACAAAATCAATATCCATGTCTGGTGTGATTCCAGAAAAGTCTGCAGGGAAAAGATCCATAAACATCAAAACAAACTCAGATTTGTCAAGAAAGTTTTGAATAAATCCTACTCACCAACCACTTAGCACGAAGAAAAGAGATAATTTGAATAGGGGAGGGAATATAGTCACAACCTACACCAACGAATATATCCCAAGCATTCCAAAGGTCACGATCATAGCACTGCAATCTATGATAGAGAAATTTGGAGAAAGCCAAGTAATGCCCAAAACTACATCAAAGTCAACAATATCTAGAATAATCAAATCTACATAAGTTTTTTCTCCCCACAAAAGTCACAAGGCAAGACCAATACACCTTTTAAACTAACACAGACTCAACAACAGGAGTAGAAACACAAATAGGCATGTCAAGTAAGTCAAAAAAGTAAATCAAGTACATTAGCTAATGAGGAATATACATAAAAAAAAGTGGAAGATCAAACAATATAGAAGTCATGTGATCACAGAGCAGAAGAGTAGTTGTGATGACAACATTAAATGCCTCTGCCTCTAGCCTCCTGGCGAAAGCATAACAATGGACTCTTTCTCTAGTTTGATCATTGCCCTTTCCGAGGTAATCTCCAGTAGTTTTAAACTGACCGTCACCTCGATTGAACTAGTGAATACCACGACCTTGGCCACTACGTCCTCCAAAATGATAACCTATACCATAACCACCCCAACCTCTAATGTTGGGGCTATATAATCCTGAGCATACTAAGCCTGACTCTGCCTCGAACAATTTTCTAGATATGTCCAACCTCATCATAAGACTGCAGATAATGTTGAAACTCATAAAAGGTTTGACTAGTCTGTGACAGATTCTTAGTTGTAACCTACAATGAATAGTGAATAGGATGAGATGGATAACATCTAGAGTAAGAACCACTAAGTCCACCTTTCTTTTAGATCTTTTTGAATGTTGACGCCTTGGCAAAGTCAACTATATTCACCCGCAATACTTCTATCACAAAATCAACTACTTTATAAAAAGATTTTGCAGAAGCAACCACCTGTAAAGCTAATATCTAAACATGGATAAAGCACAAAATTTGTCCTTCTATGCAAATCAAACACCTTTCATTTCTCTGTATTCAGGAACTCATCTCTCCTTGTATCCCCCAAAGTCTTGGGTATATGCTTACCCATGAAGAAGTTAAAAATGTTGCTCAAGTCATAAGTAATGCCTTTTCTGGTCAGCACTCAACATGAGACCGACACCATATTTTGGTATCTCCTTAGAACTGGTATGTCACAAACTTAACACCAATTTGCTCAGCTATATCCATTTTATGAAGCAGCTCATAAAAATCAACAAGAAAATAATAAGCATCTTCAAATTCAATATCCTTGAAGATTGGAGGTTTCAACTTTAAGAATCTAATAAAGAGATCATGTTTTTAACTAATTATTATAGGCCCTATAATCGATTGGGGAGATATGTTTATTACCAAGGACACATCTTTGCGCAGAGACATAGCGGTTGTATGTTGTACTTTCTAAACTTGCGGTGATTGTGCTGGCGTAGAAAGCACTAGGAGCACATGTCCCTGATCAAATAACTCGTTGAGATAGGACAGAGAACTCGGTGGATCATCTTAGGAGTAGGTTTCTCTACCTCATCATTCTCTCTTACCACTTCACAGCCTGTGAAAGGGTTGCTGCTCAATCTCTGGTTGGCCCAATTGCCAAACCTATTCCCCTGGTGGACTTTTTCCCGCAAGCTTTACCATGGTATTTTTTCACTAATCCCCATTGGTATACATCCACAATGGTATCATAAATGCTTCATCTTGTGCTAGTTTTTGTGTTGTCAATGTTGTTCTCTAGTTCTAACCATTTGCAAAATAGAATAAAGAATACCTATTTGGAACACGTAGATACTAATCATATTCAAGTAATAGCAAGAAAGAAAGAAACAAATGAGTTTTTTAATAGTCCCATAGCCTCTCATAGAAGTAAAGGCGTCCCCATACCATTTTGCAGAATTCTACTAAACATGTCCTTGTATTTGATGAGATCATTGTACCTAAAATAGTGATACCTGTCACAACAAAAAATGGGTCATGAGTGGAACCCATAATTGATTTTCTAGGTGGACGAAACAACAAATTCAACCCCAACTAATATTAGCGGACCGACCAATGGGAATCTCTTTCCCCTTTTCTCAGCCTATTCTAATTTCACTATTCTTTTAGTCAAGGTTTTTGAAAGAAAGTCTACCGGACGTGGGAAAACTGACTTAGTGAGATGTCTAGAACTATTGAAAGATGATAGAGCTTTCGAGACTGATAGTGAGAAGTATAGAACTATTGAAAGATGATGGGCTTGTATTTAACTTATGAAATATGGTAATAATGCGGAAACCGAAATCTCATTAAAGTAGAAATCAAATCAACTAGATTGTACTTTGTATTACTTCCCAAAATCTAAAACTCATCATATCAATGACATTTAATATTCAAATATCAAGTCTAAACACATGAATAAATAAATAAAGTAGTTTGTGTTTAAAAACTATGGACATTATGTCATGACAGAGAGAATCAAATTCGAGCTAGAATGAACAACTCGCCCAGGAACTAGATGTGCTGGAAATTGGCTAGAGATGAGGGTGAGTCAAAATTGCTGGTAAACTCGTTGCACCACAAAAGGAAAACGAAAAAAGTAAAAGTAGGGGTCAGTATAGAGTAACATGTGCTGAGTAGATATCGTTGATTGACTCAAAATAAAAACTAATATACATAACGTAATAACATGAAATCAACTATAAAACTTAGCAAGCGGCAAGCAATCAATATGAACAAGTGGCAACAACAAAGAAGCAAGTATGAAATTAGTCAATGATATCAAGGACACACATGAGGACTCAGGCCTCCATACCATGTTCTTTTGGGAAATAGGTTCTTTGAGCTTGAGTATATTAGGTTATTTTAATATGTTTTCCTTTGATGTTATCATGTCAAAATGTGACACCCAATCCAGAAATATTGTGTGAGCTTGTGACACCCAATCCAAATATATCATGTCAGATCGTGGCACCCCATTCAACAATCTAATTAAGTCCTCATTCTTTATCATCAGTTTTCCCTTCATTAACAATATTTCATCAAGCCTTCTTTACTCAAGGAATCACTCTTATAGATAAAGTTTAAGTTTATGGATTTCGCAGTCTTTAGAATACAGACCAATCATAACAACATGTAAATCAACCAACCCATAACAATTAAGTACATAAGAAATCTCACAACATTACTCAATGACTATTAATCACTATTAATATCCTCTCGATCATATAGAATGAACCATAATCTACCTCAACCAAAGAACTGAAGTCAAGCAATCTTATTTGCCAATGTTCTTTTTTTCTTCAATGCCTCAGAACATTCCAAATTTGAAACCATCCTTTTGATTTGTTTTTACAATCTTGCATTGCGCCTACTTTCTTTTTTCGTTTCTTTTTGCAAGTTGAGAATAGAATACATATTATTTAGTATCCTAATAATTATACATGACTAATTATGAATGTGGTCGAGTGACCACTACTAATTTTAATGTTATTTTCTTTAACTATCAACTAAATTAATTATGAAAAATATCTCATTAATTATATAATTATGGTTACGAATTGTCCAAAATACTCATTTATATAAGAAACTCTAATAGTCAAAACGATCTAATGGGTTGCTACACATACCCTAAAAAAATGAGGATGCAAAGTTAAAGTTAGTTTTCACTATTACCTTTTTTACTTTTTTCAACTTTTCTCCTAGAAAATATAAAGTAGTTATGAACCTCATTAAAAGAAAGGGTAAAAATGGAAAAAAAATCTCAATAATTCTCTTGAACTTTGAAATTTTTACTTTACATTTGAACTATAAAAAAAATCTCAACAATTTGCTTAACAAGGAATAGAAGGAGTATATCATTATCTGAATATAATAAATTTAATATTTTGAGAGATGTACTGAAAGTTACTATATTTGATAGTAAGGATAAATTAGGAACTATTTAATAAATTATTTCTTGATTAATTAATATACAAGTAAATATGAATTTTTATTTTTAATATAATTGAAAAATAAAAATAAATGGAATGAATACTTTATTTGGTCCACATTTATTCATCTTTGATCCAGGATGAGTAATTTTGAAAAATCATAACAAAAAAAAAATCACTAAATTTATCGTCTTCTAAAATTCCATTAGGTAGATAATAAGTATCCCCTTGTTCTTTAGCATACCCTTTTAGAAAATACTATTTGCATTTACGCCATTCTAAACTGAATTTATGAGATAGTGCACATCTATAAAGAAAAATATTTAATGACATAATTTAGTACATATTTTTTACTATTGCCTTTTTATTTATTTGCACTATATTCCTCCTAAAAATTGTAAAATTCATTAAAGGAAAAGAAAACTATGGAAAAAAATTAAACATTTATCTTGAACTTTACAAAATTCAATTATTTTGAACAATCAAAAAAGCCTAAATTCACTTAATATGGAATAGAGAGAGTTGGACCATATTTGCTTCCATTAAGATTCAGACGTCTGAGTCTGAATAAGTATTTGAATATTAAGATGTGCATTAAGATTTACGTGTCTAGATTAAAATACACATTTGAATATTAAGATGTGCATTAAGATCTACATGTCTAGATTTAAATACACATCAAAATATTAAGAGGTTATCTTTAAATTTGAGCAATAAATGATTAAGAATGTTTATTTTTAATATTCGAATGTTCGTATGAAATTAAATTTTATATTCATAAAATATTATTATAAAATTTTCATTTATTATT
Source organism: Solanum peruvianum (assembly GCA_027705065.1). Lineage (NCBI taxonomy): Eukaryota > Viridiplantae > Streptophyta > Magnoliopsida > Solanales > Solanaceae > Solanum > Solanum peruvianum. The sequence continues at coordinate 31,554,772 of JAKWJD010001762.1, read as the reverse complement.
TTTCAATAAAAAATTACATTTTAAATATTTACTTTTGATTAAAATATTAAATTTACATGACATGCAAATAATAATTATTTTAACATTTTAAAGGATAAAATTTTAACGTTCAAATATTATAAAACGTGTCAAATAATAAAAATATAAATCTCTCAAGATTAGTTGAGTCTTCATTGCATTAGTTAAAGTGCAAATTCTTCACACATATTACTCATTATCTATGAATTTGCAGTTGTCCAATTAGGTCCATTTGTTTCATCTCACTCTTTTTATGTTCTCCTTCTTCATCATCAAATATTAGTGGTTTGAAACAAAACTTTAATAAAATATCTCACGTATGTAGATGTCCAAATTCTTATAAGAAACCTTAAATATGTATACATAATAATATTTTTTAATCATGACTAGTATTTTTCCTATCTTAATCTAGATAAAGGTCAATAAACTAAAAAAAAAATACTATTGCAACGAGAGTTCTTGACAAATATCAATACACTTTAAAAAAATTATTAATATAAAAATATATTATAAGATTATTTATGAAAAAATTGGTGTTTGATTAAAAAGAGAAGAAAGATTGTAGTAATAAAATCAAAGTTGTACAAAGAGCGAGAGAGGCGAGAGTAATTATTTTATAATATATAAATAAGTCTGAATGTTGTTAAGACACTCCTACATATATTATTCGTTCAGATTTTTCTTTTTAAAAAAAGAAACAAATATATTTAATGGTGTTGAATTTGAATGATTCAAATTCAAACCTAAAAATCAAATACACTTACTAGGTTGAATCTAAATAAATAAAATTCAGACAAAAATCAAATACACTTAATAGGTTGAATCTGAATAATTAAAATTCAGACATTCCTCAAGTACAAATAAATGAGGCCTAACTTCGAAAAAACGTATATCAACTAAACTATCCTTAGTGTTGAAACCTAATTAACATCATCACATAAAATTTTGAAATAATTTACAAAGACTTTTTAGGAATATGTAAATAAGGGCAAATTTGAAAAAGTAAAGTTAATTTCTTTTTAATTAATGTTGGGAAGACATAAAATATAATTTAGTCAAATTGTTTTCTTAATTAATATTTTAAATGAACATATCAAATCCTTAAAATCTCTTTTTATGGACGGAAAGTGTATTGTGTGGGTGGATAATATTGTATAAAATTTACTTCAGGATTAGGACACTAGCTAGGGATTTATAGGGTTATTTTCTAGGGTTTGGTGTGATCTACTATTTGATTATTCCCTTTTTGTGATATTAATGAACATTGATTTATGTGATCACATGGGCATTATTGGAGTCCCCAAAGCTACAAAAGTAGCATCCAATTATTGCCTAGGGCATATAGATCCCAGAGCAACTAATTTATTTCTCCATTTTAAAATAAGTAATCTTTTATCTTTTTATTTGTTTCCAAATACAATTATTTCACATATTAGGGGAAAAAATCACTTTCTTTTAATTTTATTCTTAATAAAATAAAGAAATAAATAAAAAGCTACATCATTTTCAAGATACTCACTAATCTAATATAAATAAATTGTTAGGATACGACACCCCCTTCAAAAAAAATTTAAAGATATTAATGTAAAACTAATTTGTTAATATTAAGTTATTTTTATTCTTTCCAAACTCTTCTTAAAATAGTACTCCGTTCTTTCAATAATACTTGTCTATTACCAAGACATGGTTACCTTTTATGCCTATTTTATTATTATTATTAAATATTATATATTGTCTAACGCATTTCTCATTGTTAGGATATACTATTAATCATGTATATCGATATAATATCATTTATTAAATAATTATTTATTCAATTCAATAGGGTGTTTCGTTTAATTGTAACGACCTGTTTAGTCGTTTTGAGCAACAGATTTTATTTCTGGAAAAATTGGCTGAGACGACGGATCCCACGACGGACCGTCATGGGCACGACGGACCGTCGAGGGGGTCTCGTTCCAAAACACTTAGAATTCTGAAATTTGGGTACTGAAAACGACTCTCTAAACTTCGTAACGGAATGGCAGGACGGACCGTCGTGGGCACGACGGACCGTCACAGACCCTTTAATGGAATTGAGTCTCTGAACTCTGTGACGGAGCAGCAGGACGGACCGTCGCAGGCACGACGGGCCGTCACAGGCACGACGGGCCGTCACAGGCACGACGGGCCGTCACAGGCTGCGTAATCCCAGGCTGGGTCGGATTTCTGTAATTATTTTAAGGGGCGTTTTGGACTATTCCTGCTTTAATTATAAAGTAAGTGGGTTAATGTTAATAGTTTAATTACTTGGGGGTGAAAAGAGATAACCTTGAGTTAATTAGTGGGTTAATTCCTCATCTTTTATACTTAATTATATGCTAATTAGGGTAAAAGAAAGAGGGTTTGAATAAGAAAAATAGAAAGAACAAAGAGAGAGAGAGGATCGAATGAGAAAGAGGAGAAACGAGAAGAAGAACAAAGCTTTGGGAAATTGCTTGCTTGATCAAAATTCTTCGGTGGAGGTAGGTTATGGTTTTTATGCTATTCGTAGTAAACTCTTAATAGCGAATGATATGTATTGGTAGTATTGTAAACCCTGCTATATGCTTAATTGTATGCTTGCATGATTGTGATTTATAATTGTGATAAAATAAGCATGATGAAGCTATTGAATCATAAATCTTGAAAAACCCTAATCTCTTTGTTAATGATGATGTCTTGGTATAAGAGAAGGCTTGATGAACTAAAGTAATGAGATTGATGATGCCTTGGTATAAGAGAAGGCTTGATGAACTAAAGTAATGAGATTGATGATGCCTTGGTATAAGAGAAGACTTGATGAACTAAAGTAATGAGATTGATGATGCCTTGGTATAAAAGAAGGATTGATGAATTGATAGAATGAATTAGGGGATCGGGTGTCATGAACCGACACGTAGATTTAGGGGATCGGGTGTCACGAGCCGACACGTAGAATTAGGGGATCGGGTGTCACGAACCGACACGTAGAATTAGGGTATCGGAGTGTCACGTTCCGACACATAGTAGTAGGGGAGCGGAGTGTCACGTACCGACACGAGAGAAATAAAGATAATGAATCTTGAAAGATGTTAATATACTCAATCTAATGAACCAAATTCCCAAATGAGTATGGTATTGAGGCTTGAGTCCTCATGGGTGAACTTGACGGTACTTATTAATGATTATAGTACTTGTTGTTGCTACATGTTGAGTATTGTAGTTGATTTATGATATTATCGGATATATACTGTTTTCTATTTTGAGTTGGCCGATGATACCTACTCAGTACTTGTGTTTTGTACTGACCCCTACTTGTATGTTTCTTTCTTTGTTATATGTGGAGTGCAGCAAACCTACCGTCGTCTTCAACTCAACCGCAACTCTAGCCAGTCTTCATTACATCGGATTTCAGGGTGAGCTAATGCTTCTAGCTTGGACTGGATCTTCCTCTTCATGTCTTGATGCCTTGAAGTTCCGACATGGACTAGCTTTTTATGTATTTTAGTTTCTTAGATACTCTTAGATTAGTAATTTGAGGATAGATGTTCTTGTGATGATGACTTCCTGATTTTTGGGAATAATAGTTGTTGAATTTTTGAAGTTATTGAATTGATTTTTATTAATGAGTTAAGTCTTCCGCATCGTATTGGTTCATTATGTTAAAATGTTGGGGTTTAGATTGGTTGGTTCGCTCACATAGTAGGATAAGTGTGGGTGCCACTCGCGACTCGGTTTAGGGTCGTGACAAAACTTGGTATCAGAGCATTAGGTTCGTTGGTCTCATCACACAAGAACGAGTCTAGTAGTGTCTTAAGTAACGGTAGGGGGACGCCTTTACTTTTCTTTGAGAGGCTATAAGACTTTAGGAAAATTCCATTCTTTCTTTCTTTCTTTCGTGCTATTACTTGGATCCAATTGGTATCTAGGTGATACAAATTGGTATCTGACCATCTTCACTCTATTTCGCAGATGGTTAGAACTAGAGCAACGACTGCACCAACACCAACACCGGCAAGACAGGATGCGTCTGAGCCAGCCACTGGGGCTGTAGCTCGAAGAGGAGTAGTGGCAAGAGGCTGTGGAAGAGGTCGTGGGAGGACGTCCTCTAGGGGAAGAGGACAAGCACCTAGCCCATCTGGTACTAGGGCGGTGACTCCTCCACCGACTGAGGAAGTAATAAGAGAGGGTGAGGAAGGGGAGAATGAACAAGTACAGAATGAGGGATTGCCACCCCAACCTACCCCAGAGATGATCAATCAGGTTCTTGCTTATCTTAGCGGGTTATCTGATCAGGGCCAGACACCTCCAGTGTTTTCTGCACCAGCACCTCAGGTTCCGGAGGTACAACATGCAGCTACTGTGGCCCCCCGCATGGATGCCTCATTGGAAATAGGCACGTTTCCTCGTCTGACTACAGGGCCTATAATGACAAATGATCAGCATGAACTTTTCAGTAAGTTCTTGAAATTGAAACCTCCAGTCTTCAAGGGTGCTGAATCTGAGGATGCCTACGATTTTCTGGTTGATTGTCATGAGCTACTACACAAGATGGGTATAGTAGAACGGTTTGGTGTTGAGTTTGTGACTTATCAGTTTCAACGGAACGCCAAAATGTAGTGGCGGTCACATGTTGAGTGTCAACCAACAGAGGCACCACCTATGACTTGGGCATCATTCTCTAGCTTGTTTATGGAGAAGTATATCCCCCGGACTTTGAGGGATAGGAAAAGAGATGAGTTCTTGAGACTAGAGCAAAGTAGGATGTCGGTTACTGCATATGAGGCTAAGTTTCGTGCATTATCCAGGTATGCCACCCAACTTTGTTTCAGTCCACAAGAGCGGATTTGCCGTTTTGTGAAGGGGTTGAGGTCAGAATTGCGGATTTCAGCCTTACAGGTAGCGGCTACGGCAAAATCCTTTCAAGAGGTGGTAGACTTCGTGATAGAGGTGGAAGGAGTGAAGCCAGATGACTTCACCATGGCATCGACATCAAAAAGGTTTCGAAAGGGAGGTGAGTTTAATGGTTCTTACTCTAGAGGACAGGGTTCAGGAGGTTACCCAGTCCGACCAAATCAGTCTTCACTACAGACTGTAGTTGGGGGTCCGCCGCAGACCAGTCAACACTTCTCTGAGAGAAGAGGTAGAGGTGGTCATGGTAGAGGCCGTTATTCTGGAGGACGTGGTGGTCGAGGTAATGGTGGTCACCAAAACGGTCGGGGTGATGGGCAAACTGGAGCCACTACAACACAACATGGTAAGGGGCAACGGAAAGACAAGTAATGGGGCCCATTGTTACGCTTTCCCTGGGAGATCTGAAGCAGAGACATCTGATGATGTCATCACAGGTAATCTTTCAGTTTGTGATTGCATGGCTTCTGTATTGTTTGATCCTGGATCCACATTTTCTTATGTATCTTCTTCATTTGCTACTGGTCTTAATTTACCTTGTGAATTACTTGACATGCCTATTCGTGTTTCTACTCCGGTGGGTGAGTCTGTGATAGTTGAAAAAGTATATAGGTCTTGTTTGGTGACTTTTGTGGGGAGCAACACTTATGTAGATTTGGTTATCTTAGAAATGGTTGATTTTGATGTAATTCTGGGTATGACTTGGCTTTATTCGAATTTTGCGATCTTGGATTGTAATGCTAAAACTGTGACGTTAGCCAAGCCTGGAACAGATCCGTTAGTGTGGGAGGGTCACTACACTTCCACCCCGGTTCGTATCATCTCCTTTCTTCGTGCTAAGAGAATGGTTAGTAAAGGGTGTTTAGCTTTCTTTGCACATCTCAGGGATGACACTACCCAAGTACCTTCAGTTGAGTCGGTTTCGGTAGTCCATGAGTTTCTGGACGTGTTCCCTGCAGATCTTCCTGGTATGCCACCGGATAGAGATATTGATTTTTGCATTGATCTGGAACCGGGTACTCGCCCCATTTCTATACCCCCTTATAGAATGGCTCCCGCAGAGTTAAGAGAGTTAAAGGCCCAACTTCAAGAGTTGTTAAGCAAAGGCTTTATTAGACCAAGTACATCTCCTTGGGGTGCTGCGGTGTTGTTTGTGAAGAAGAAGGATGGGAGTTTTCGGATGTGCATAGACTACCGGCAGTTGAACAAGGTAACTATTAAGAACAAGTATCTCATTCCTCGCATTGATGACTTGTTCGATCAGTTACAAGGTGCTTGTGTCTTCTCTAAAATTGACTTGAGATCCGGTTATCATCAATTGAAAATACGGGCAACGGATGTGCCAAAGACTGCTTTTCGAACCAGGTATGGGCATTACGAATTTGTAGTGTTGTCTTTTGGTCTTACGAATGCCCCTGCTGCTTTCATGAGCTTCATGAATGGGATTTTTAAGCCAAATCTGAATCTCTTTGTGATCGTATTTATTGATGATATACTGATATACTCAAAGAGCAAGAAAGAACATGAGGAGCATTTGAGAATTGTGTTGGAAGTATTAAGGGAGAAAAGGCTTTATGCCAAATTCTCCAAGTGTGAGTTTTGGCTAGATTTAGTGTCCTTCTTGGGGCACGTGGTTTCTAAGGATGGAGTGATGGTGGATCCTTCTAAGATTGAGACAGTGAAGAATTGGGTAAGACCTACTAATGTGTCAGAGATAAGGAGCTTTGTTGGTTTAGCTAGCTATTACCGTCGATTTGTCAAGGGATTCTCTTCCATTGCTTCCCAATTGACGAACTTGACTAAGAAGAACGTTCCATTTGTATGGTCGGATGAGTGCGAAGATAGCTTTCAGAAGCTCAAGACCTTGTTGACTACTGCACCAATTCTTACCTTGCCAGTGGAAGGCAAGCATTTCATTGTTTATTGTGATGCATCCTATTCGGGTTTGGATGCAGTGCTAATGCAAGAAAAGAATGTGATTGCTTATGCTTCAAGGCAATTAAAAGTGCATGAACGTAACTATCATGATTTGGAATTGGCCGCGGTAGTGTTTGCATTAAAGCAATGGAGGCACTATCTATATGGGGTTAAGTGTGAAGTCTATACGGATCATCGTAGCCTACAGTATGTCTTTACTCAGAAAGATTTGAATTTGATACAGAGGAGATGGATGGAACTACTGAAGGACTACGATATCACAATCTTGTATCATCCGGGAAAAGCTAATGTTGTGGCAGATGCTTTAAGTAGAAAGGCCGGAAGCATGGGAAGTCTAGCTCATTTGCAAGTTTCTAGATGCCCCTTGGCTAGAGAAGTTCAGATTCTGGCTAATGACTTTATGAGGTTAGAGGTAAATGAGAAGGGAGGAATTTTGGCTTGTGTGGAGGCAAGATCTTCCTTCCTTGACAAGATTAAGGGAAAGGAGTTTAATGATGAGAAATTGATCCGAATCCGAGATAAACTGTTGCGAGGAGAGGCTAAAGAAGCACAAATCGATGAGGAAGGTGTGTTGATGATTAAGGGAAGGGTATGTGTACCCCGCGTTGATGATTTGATCAACACTATTCTGACAGAGGCTCATAGTTCAGGGTATTCTATACATCGTGTTGCAACCAAGATGTATCGTGATCTAAAGTAACACTTTTGGTGGAGTAGAATGAAGCGTGACATTGTTGATTTTATTGCCAAATGTCTAAACTGTCAGCAAGCGAAATATGAACACACGAGGCCTGGAGGGACCCTTCAGAGAATGCCCATTCTTGAATGGAAGTGGGAAAGAATTGCAATGGACTTTTTGGTTGGTCTTCCAAAGACAATGGTTAAGTATGACTCCATTTGGGTGATTGTTGATAGGTTAACTAAGTCTGCTCATTTCATTCCGGTCAAGGTGACTTACAATGCAGAGAAGTTAGCTAACTTTACATCTCGGAAGGTTTTCGGTTGCATGGGGGTCCACTCTCCATCATATCAGATAGAGGTACGCAGTTTACTTCTAAGTTTTGGAAAACATTGCATGCGGAATTGGGTACTAGATTGGATCTAAGTACCGCATTTCACCCTCAGGCCGATGGTCAGTCTGAGCGAACGATTCAAGTATTGGAGGATATGCTTCGTGCATGTGTGATAGAATTTGGTGGCCATTGGGATAGCTTCTTACCTTTGGCAGAGTTTTCATACAATAATAGCTATCACTCCAGTATTGACATGGCTCCATTTGAAGCATTGTATGGGAGGAGATGTAGGTCTCCCATTGGTTGGTTTGAGGTTAGACCTTGGGGTACTGACCTTCTGAGGGAATCATTAGATAAGGTGAAATGCATTCAAGAAAAGCTTCTAGCACCTCAAAGTAGGCAAAAAGAATATGCAGATCGAAAGATTAGAGAATTGGAGTTCATGGAGGGTGAACAAGTCTTGCTGAAGGTTTCGCCCATGAAAGGGGTGATGCGGTTTTGTAAGCGAGGTATGCTTAGCCCAAGGTATATTGGTCCATTTGAAGTACATAAGCGAGTAGGGGAGGTGGCTTATGAATTAACCTTGCCTCCAGGACTGTCAGGAGTGCATCCGGTATTTCATGTGTCTATGTTGAAAAGATACCATGGGAATGGAAACTACATCATTCGTTGGGATTTGGTTCTGCTTGATGAAAATTTGTCTTATGAGGAGGAGCCTGTTGCTATTTTATATAGGGAAGTCCGCAAGTTGAGGTCAAGGGAGATTGCATCCATCAAAGTTCAATGGAAGAATCGACCAGTTGAAGAATCCACTTGGGAGAAGGAGGTTGATATGTGAGAAAGATACCCACACCTGTTTACGGATTCAGGTACTCCTTTTCGCCCTTGTTTTTCTTCTTGTGATCGTTCGAGGACGAACTATGGGTAAATTGGTATCTATTGTAACGACCTGTTTAGTCGTTTTGAGCAACATATTTTATTTCTGGAAAAATTGGCTGAGACGACGGATCCCACGATGGACCGTCATGGGCACGACGGACCGTCGAGGGGGTCTCGTTCCAAAACACTTAGAATTCTGAAATTTGGGTACTGAAATCGACTCTCTGAACTTCGTAACGGAATGGCAGGACGGACCGTCGTGGGCACGACGGACCGTCACAGACCCTTTAATGGAATTGAGTCTCTGTACTCTGTGACGAAGCAGCAGGACGGACCGTTACAGGCACGACGGGCCGTCACAGGCTGCGTAATCCCAGGCTGGGTCGGATTTCTGTAAATATTTTAAGGGGCGTTTTTGGACTATTCCTGCTTTAGTTATAAAGTAAGTGGGTTAATGTTAATAGTTTAATTACTTGGGGGTGAAAAGAGATAACCTTGAGTTAATTAGTGGGTTAATTCCTCATCTTTTGTACTTAATTATATGCTAATTAGGGTAAAAGAAAGAGGATTTGAATAAGAAAAATAGAAAGAACAAGGAGAGAGAGAGGATTGAATGAGAAAGAGGAGAAACGAGAAGAAGAACAAAGCTTTGGGAATTTGCTTGCTTGATCAAAATTCTTCGGTGGAGGTAGGTTATGGTTTTTATGCTATTCGTAGTAAACTCTTAATAGCGAATGATATGTATTGGTAGTATTGTAAACCCTGCTATATGCTTAATTGTATGCTTGCATGATTGTGATTTATAATTGTTATAAAATGAGCATGATGAAGCTATTGAATCATAAATCTTGAAAAACCCTAATCTCTTTGTTAATGATGATGCCTTGGTATAAGAGAAGGCTTGATGAACTAAAGTAATGAGATTGATGATGCCTTGGTATAAGAGAAGGCTTGATGAACTAATGTAATGAGATTGATGATGCCTTGGTATAAGAGAAGGCTTGATGAACTAAAGTAATGATATTGATGATGTCTTGGTATAAAAGAAGGATTGATGAATTGATAGAATGAATTAGCGGATCGGGTGTCACGAACCGACACGTAGATTTAGGGGATCGGGTGTCATGAACCGACACGTAGAATTAGGGGATCGGGTGTCACGAACCGACACGTAGATTTAGGGGATCGGGTGTCACGAACCAACACGTAGAATTAGGGGATCGGGTGTCACGAACCGACACGTAGAATTAGGGGATCGGAGTGTCACGTTCTGACACATAGTAGTATGGGAGCGGAGTGTCACGTACCGACACGAGAGAAATAAAGATAATGAATCTTGAAAGATGTCAATATACTCAATCTAATGAACCAAATTCCCAAATGAATATGGTATTGAGGCTTGAGTCCTCATGGGTGAACTTGACGGTACTTATTAATGATTATAGTACTTGTTGTTGTTACTTGTTGAGTATTGTAGTTGATTTATGATATTATCGGATATATACTGTTTTCTATTTTGAGTTGGCCGATGATACCTACTCAGTACTTGTGTTTTGTACTGACCCCTACTTGTATGTTTCTTTGTCACGACCCAAATCGGGGACGCGACTGGCACCCACATTTACCCTCCTATGTGAGCGAACCAACCAATCTAACCTTTAACATTTTAATACAATATCAAACAAGAAATGCGGAAGACTTAAACTCATTAATAAAACAACTCAAAACTATTATTATTATTCCCAAAATCTGGAAGTCATCATCACAAGAACATCTATGATCAAATTACTAAGCTAAACTATCTAAGAATGTCTAAGAAGCTAAAAATACATAAGAAACTAGTCCATGCCGGAAGTCAAGGCATCAAGACTTATAGAAGAAGATCCAGTCCAAGCTAGAAGCGTTAGCTCACCCTGAGATCCGGTATGACGAAATCTGGCCCGAATTACTGTTGTGTTGAAGTTGACGGAACGTTTGCTGCATAACACAAATAACAAAGGGAAAAACATAAAAGTAGGGGGTCAGTACAACCACACGTACTGAGTTGATATCATCGGCCAACTCAAAATAGAAGATAATATATATCAAGTAATATTATAAATCAACTATAAACTCAACATGTAGCAACAACAAATATTATAATCGTCAATAAATACCATCAAGTTCATTCATGAGGGCTCAAGCCTCATTACCATACTCATTTGGGAATTAAGTTCATTATGTTAAGTATATTAACATCTTTCAAGATTCATTATCTTTCTTCCTCTTGTGTCGGTACGTGACACTCCGATCCCCTACCACTATGTGTCGGAACGTGACACTCCGATCCCCTATATGTGTCGGAACGTGACACTCCGATCCCCTATATGTGTCGGAACGTGACACTCCGATCCCCTATATGTGTCGGTACGTGACACTCCGATCCCCTATATCTACGTGTCGGTTCGTGACACCCGTCCACTAATACTATGTGTCGGAACGTGACACTCCGATCCACTAATACTATGTGTCTGAACGTGACACTCCGATCCACTAATACTATGTGTCGGAACGTGACACTCCGATCCACTACATTCATTCTATCCATTCATCCAGCCTTCTCTATACTAAGGCATCATCAATCCCATTACTTTAATTCGTCAAGCCTTCTTTTATACCAAGGCATCATCATTAATATCATAGATTAAAGTTTCTTTCAAGATTTGGGATTCAATGGTTTTCATCATGCTTGTTTCATCAAAATCACATAATCATATTCATACAAGCATACAATAAGCATATAGACAGGTTTACAATATCATCAACACATATTATTCACTATTAAGAGTTCACTACGAATATCGTAAAAACCATAACCTACCTCCACCGAAGACTAGTGATCAAGCAAGAAATTCCCAAGCTTGTTTTCTCCCCTTTGATCGACTGCCCTCTCTCTCTTTCTTGTTCTTTCTCTTTTGTTTTCTTATGTTCAAACCCTCTTTCTTTTACCCTAATTAATCAAATAATTAAGTGTGAAAAAGGACAATAAACCCCACTAATTAACTTAAGGTTACCCCTTTTTAACCCCTAAGTAATTAGACTTATTAATGTTAACCCTCAATCTTTATAATTAAGGAAAGAATAGTCAAAAACGACCCTTAAAACGTGTGGAGAAATCCTAAACTGCCTGGGATTGCGCAGCCTGTGACGGGCCGTCGTGCCTGCGACGGTCCGTCACTATGGCCGTCGCCACCTCCCAATTTCCAGGTGGTCTGTGACGGCCCGTCACCCCTGTGACGGTCCGTCCTGCACCTCCGTCCTGACGGTCAGAAACTCGTTTCTTGCACCAAATTCTCAAAAGTTGAAGTGTTTTGCAACGGAACTCACGACGGTTCGTCGTGTATGTGACGGCACGTCCTGCAGGTCCGTCACGATTTACAGAGAGTCGATTTTCATATCCTATTTGAAGAATTCTAAGTGTCCTGGAAAGACACCTCCTCGACGGGCCGTCGTGACCACGACGGTCCGTCGGCACACGTCGTCTCAGCCAGTTTTTCCCCGTATTACAATATGCTGCTCAAACGACTAAACAGGTCGTTACATTCTTTCTTTGTTATATGTGTAGTGCAGCAAACCTACCGTCGTCTTCAACTCAACTGCAACTCTAGCCAGTCTTCATTACATCGGATTTCAGGGTGAGCTAATGCTTCTAGCTTGGACTGGATCTTCCTCTTCATGTCTTGATGCCTTGAAGTTCCGGCATGGACTAGCTTTTTATGTATTTTAGTTTCTTAGATACTCTTAGATTAGTAATTTGAGGATAGATGTTCTTGTGATGATGACTTCCAGATTTTGGGGAATAATAGTTGTTGAATTTTTGAAGTTATTGAATTGATTTTTATTAATTAGTTAAGTCTTCCGCATCGTATTGGTTCATTATGTTAAAATGTTGGGGTTTAGATTGGTTGGTTCACTCACATACTAGGATAAGTGTGGGTGCCACTCGCGACTCGGTTTTGGGTCGTGACATTAATAGATCAATTTGTCATATATGTGTCCTCAATTTATATAGTAGATGATTTGGTGTATAGAGAGTTTAAAGCTTATGGACTGAAAATTAAATCATCGATTTTTATAAGTTAAAAGTTATAGTTTACAATGTAGGTAGAAATTTAGATAAACCATCAGAAATATTGTAGCACGAGATAAAATGTATTTATCTTGATTATGAGAATGGTATAGTTCTAACTTCTCGTGCTAGTGTATTTTGTATGTATTGAACATGATAGAGCAGAGATAAATTTTTTAGACTGACTGTTAAAAACATACTCTCTGAACTGTTAAATTTACTTATATTCTTAATCTTGATATAACGATTATAATATGTATTTATTAATTACATTTTAATTTATTAATGTAATGCCCCGAGACTATACCCTGAACCTAAAAAACACTCGAGAAAACAATAGAATCATTGTTTGTCCTAAGCGAACCCTTGGCATGACTCAACTCTTAGCGAAAGACTTACTCAACATTGAATATCTCAATGAAAACTTTAACTTGGATAACTACTCAGAATATTTAAGAAAACATTCACTAGCCAAAGTGATAACTCAAGTCTCAGACATCAATAACCTGAATGATCAAGACTAATGAACTATAAATATCTATATATGAAGCCTTTAATACTATGAGAATGTCGGGACAAGACCTCGATCATTCTAACAAACTGAAATGACAAAGCATGATAAAAGGGATCCTTCAGAAAGCAAAGAGGTTCACCAAATGACTCTAACTCAACTACATCAACGAAGCATTGGATGCTGATCCTAATTACATATATCTACATCAAAAAAGATGCAGGCTAAATATCGTCACTACATGGAATGTACGAGCATGTGAGAAGAAATATAAAATAATACATAAGATTGAACTCGAACTGAAAGAAACAATTACCTCGTCTCAACTCATTTCAATAAAAAGCAGTAGTAAAGATGCAGTATAGAGAAAAGCTTTAAAACATGTAGATAATAACTCAGTTCATTGAAAGACATAATAATAACTTAGTTTTGTATATGAAATACAAATAACTCTATAGGATATTCTTTAACCGAAATCATCACTCTAAGTTATGTGATGATACGTCTCGATCACATTGCTAAAAAATGTCTTATACTTTGTTGGGTATAAAACATACCTCTAAGTGGATCCAATAGTCTATGCTAAAAAGTATGAAAAAGTATGACCCATTATACCCACGTTGACTACATAGTTTATGGAGACTTTGAATTTTTTTGACTCGATCCATATTGGTGCTCAATACTACTCCCAAAACATAATTAGCTCATATGTTTAAAAACATAACTTTTTATGTGTTCTGAGATTATTACTCAAAAAGACTTTCTCTTAAAAGAGATAGTACTAAAACTGCTCATGAAAACTCTTTTTGGAAGTCTATGTTTGCCTCATCTTAAATGTGAAAATATTTATTCTTCGAAATCTTTAGTCCCCATATATCATTTTAAGAAAATTAAAAGTAGCTCGACTCTCCCTCAACTCAATGCTTAAATCTTAAAACTAGTTTAAAACAATTGTAAAAGACTTTCTGAAAAGAGACAAAGAACTATCTAGACTAGACTCTTAGCTCTATCTTGAATATGAATTATGGTTTCACAGGCTATGATCTCATTTATGGATGATATCTCTATGTTTAGAAATACCTTAGAGTATTTAAATCAACTATAAAAGATAGGTACGATTCAAGAGAACTCAAACGAAAAGAATTGGGAAAGGATAGATGACCTAGCGACCATGGCGTACCGAGTAGCGCAGGTTGATATACCGTGGTTTCACGGTATAATTAATACTTTTTCCTTAAGTTTGGTGTGTCCGAAAGCCTTTTTGTGCTAATTTTGATATCAGTTTCTCTTTGTTTAGCAGGAAATCTGTCCAAAGCTGAATGCGGAGATTTTGAGCGAAAAAATGCAGAAGAGACCACCTACGGAGCTTATGACGGTCCGTCGTGCCTGTGACGGTCCGTAGGTGGCAGCGTAGTGCAGCTGCTGAAGGAAGATGGGGAAGTCTGACCAAGTGTGGGATTACGAAGCTTGTGACGGTCCGTCATGGCCATGACGGTCCGTCCTGCAGGTTCGTCGTGAAGATCAGAGAAGTGATCCCAGTACCCAGATTCCAAGAGTTGAAGTATTTTGAAACGAAGACCCTCGACGGACCGTCGAGCTTATGACGGTCCGTCACACTTGCCGTCGAGGGGAATGAAGAAAGCAGCAGAAGAAATTGAACCAAGTATGGGACAACGGAGTCCACGACGGTCCGTTGTGACCACGACGGTCCATTGCGTGGTCCGTCGATCCAGCCGCGTTTTGGCAGATTTCCAGTAATTAGAATCCTTGTTTAGTTAGTTTTTTTTATTTTTTATAAATAGTTCAAAAAACCTCGTTTTTGAGGTTAGACTCTGCTAGATTAGACATCATACTATTAGACTTTGTGTATTAGTGTTTGATTTTTGGAGATTCTTACAAGTGATTTTTGGTGATTAATCAATCAAATTTTCGGACTTTATTCTTTCTCATTGAAGTAAGTACATGAATTCTGATTTAACATATTTGAATATTGTGTTTATGGCTATGAGTAACTAAACTCCATAACTAGGGTTGTGGGAACCATAGGCAAATAATGAGATAAACCCTAGCTAAAATAACAATTCTAGAATAGTGTCTTGCATGTCTTAATAATTCTTTCGCTTAGAAGTCTTTTTAACGGATGATCAACGTTAGAACTCGCCTTAATGCTACTTGCCGGACCAAGGAGGTAGATAATAGGAAAAGAATTATTAACATAGATTTAGTGTATACTATCTAATAGGCTAGTATTGATTGGTACGAGGTAATAACTTAGTCAAATATCGAATACGATGCTTAATATGAGGTAAAGATAAGGGTTAGGAAAGCAACACACGTAGACGGACCAAGGTGCGGAGTGAGATTTTCTAGATGCCGGACCAAGGATTTAGAAATATATTACTTATCACTTTGCATGCAAGATACTGGGAAAGAATTGTTATAGTTAGAATTATCAAGTTATGAACCTGTGGGGAACACATAAACCCTAGTTACTTTGATTAATTGATTAAAACCCAAAATTAAAAGCTGTTAAGTGTCTCTTTCAAATTCGTTAGTTATTTTTACTCATTAGGCAATACAAACCCCCCTTTTTATGCTTTTACTTTCTAAGGAAGTCATCAACCGAACAATAGTAATAACAAGTTGAAGTTAAGTCTAGACTATTTTCCTCGTGGGAACGATCCCAACCTCACTAGTTGGGTTATTTACTTGACGCGACCGCTTTACTTCTCATTTGAGAAGTAAGTTTGAGCGTATCAAATTTTAGCGCCGCTGCCGGGGAATTTAGCTTTTAGATTAACTTGAACTTATTACTAAAGTTTAGTTGATATTTTCTTGATTTTACTTTGTTTTATTGTTTTTGATATCCTTTCAGAACTATCCTCCTTGTATGCCAAATACACGGAGAGGAAGAGAACCCTTGTTTCCCTACGATCACGAGCTAGAGTGTACACTGCGCAATATGAATCAAAACTTGGGAATAAATGATAAGGATCCAAACCAGAATATCCCAAATCCAGTGGATGTTCATGGTCAGATGTTACCCGACGCTCAGGGTGAACATCAACAAAGGGGACAAAATCCTGTTCCACGACCCCAAGCATACTACAGAGGGTATGATAACATCGCAGACTCGGATGGGCCACTTGTCTTGCCCCCTCTACCCACAGGCCACACTTTTGTGGTGACTAGTAGCCTGATGCAAATGCTCACTGCCAGAGGTTTGTTTTCAGGGCTACCTTCTGAGGATCCACATGCCCATATAACTAAGGTAAGGGCAGTGTGTAAAAGTTGTGTGGGGAGGCCTGATTTGGATCTAGATGTAATAGGTCTCAGAGTGTTTCCTCTCTCACTGACGGGAGAGGCTGCTATGTGGTTCACTGAGCTCCCATACAACTCCATCTTCACTTGGAACCAACTACGGGATGTCTTCTTAGCACGCTACTATCCGGTCTCCAAGAAATTAAACCACAAAGACAGGGTGAACAACTTTGTGGCACTACCAGGAGAGTCAGTTAGTAGTTCTTGGGATAGATTCACCCCATTCTTGAGAAGTGTTCTAAATCACCGTATTGATGATGAGTCACTGAAGGAATACTTCTATCAGGGACAGGATGATAACAATAAAGTGGTGTTGGACACTATAGCAGGTGGATCTTATGGAGAATGCCCTTATGCTGAGATTGCTGAGAAATTAGAGAAAATCTCCCGTAACAACAAAGCTTGGAGTAGTAGGAAGTCCGATATAGGGAGAAACACCTTCGTAGTGCAGTCCACTCACAACCCAGCCACAGATGATATTCGTGGAGAAATGGCTCAGATGAGAACTGAGCTTGGGTTGGTACTAAAACATGTCACTGGGGGTGCAGAAAAGATTAATGCAGTCAACTACTTGGCTAAACCACCACCTCCAATCGATGAGTGTTATTATGCGGAGGATTCCTATGCAGTAAATGAACAGATGGGGGGTTTCCGACCAAGTTCCCAAGGCGCAAATCAGGATAATTGGCGTCAAGGTCAAGGGAACCAAGGTCGGAACTATGGTAATTACAACCGTGAGGGTCATTATGTCCGAGATGGTAACCGCGACAACAATTTCAACAGAGGTAACTACGGTAACAGAAATGATAGGAATGGGCCCTATGTCCCTCCCCAAAATCGTGAAGTTAATCCTAGGGATGGTGGAGATAGTATGGCACGAGTTGAGGATATGTTGCACAAAATGATGAGGAGATTTGATGCTAGTGATGAGCACATCAAAGAGTTAAGGGGCGACTTATCTAGTATTGGGCAAAAAGTTGATACACATACAATTTCAATTAAGCAGATCGAATTGCAAATGGCCCAATTATCTGCGACAGTGAACACACGGCAACCGGGCACTCTTCCTATCAACACTGTCCAAAATCCAAAGAATGATGCACACTGTATGGCAAGCACTACTCGGGGTGGTAAGCAAACCATTGACCCACCGATGCCATTTGCTGAGGAAAATGTGAGAAAGAATAATGATAATGTGGAGAAGGGTAGTGGTGAAGCAGAAAAAAGTAATGGAAAAGAGGCAGAATTACCTAAGAAGGTAATCCCCATGCCTAGGCCACCACCACCTTTCCCTCAGAGATTAGTGAAAAAAACCGAGGATGGTAAATACCGGCGCTTCATAACAATGTTGAAGCAGCTTTCTATCAATTTCCCTTTGGTAGAAGCTCTAGAACAAATGCCCGGTTATGCCAAATTAATGAAAGATCTGGTCACCAAGAAAAGATCGGTTACTTTTGAGGATGATGATAGATTACAGCATTGTAGTGCTATTGCTACAAGATCCCTGGTACAAAATAAAGAAGATCCGGGTGCATTCATTATACCTTGTATAATTGGGTCATTACATTTTGCGAAAGCATTATGTGATCTGGGGGCAAGCATAAATCTCATGCCCCTCTCAATTTACAAGAAGTTGGGTTTGGGGGATTTAAAACCCACTGCGATGCGGCTACTGATGGCTGATCGGACAGTGAAACGACCTATAGGGATACTCCATGATGTGCTAGTAAAAGTGGAGTCATTCATCTTTCCGGCTGATTTTGTTATTCTTGATTGCGAGGTCGATTTTGAATTGCCTATCATTATTGGGAGGCCATTCCTTGCTACAGGTAGAGCCTTAGTTGATATGGAGAAGGGACAGATGACATTTCGGTTGAATAATGAAGAAGCGACCTTCAACATTTGTAGGACCATGAGGCAGAGTGGTGAGCTCCAATCGGTATCTGCCATATCCCACAAGGAAGAGATGAAGAAGGGGAATGAACAAAAAACTCCAAAACAAGAGTTTATGGTTGGAGACTTGGTGCTTGTAGACAGTTCTGGGTCACCTTGTCTTCCGGGCAAGTTAAAGTCCAAATGGGCTGGCCCTTACTTGATTACCCAAGTATTACCTCATGGAGCAGTTGAGATAAAAGCCAAGGAGGGAGTGCGGTTTAACAGGGATAGAGATAGAATAAAAATCTATTTTGGGCATAAAGCATCGGGGAATGAAGCGATAGAGACACACCATCTTGATGAAGTCTGAGTAATCAAGGGTCCCCAGTCGTGCCGCGACACTAAATCAGGCGCTTGGTGGGAGTCAACCCAATACTTATCGTCTTTTTAATAATGGTAGCATTTTTCTATTTAATGGGTTCTAAATTTGCAGGCACATCACCAGGAAATTCTGCAGAAAACTACTCCGCAGCAGCCACTGACGGATACAACGACGGACCGTTGCGCATGCGACGGCCCGTCGTAAGCATCCGTCACACCAGGTACGTTTTTCTGTCAGTTTGAGATTAGGGCACACACGACGGAACCTACGACGGGTCGTCGCAAGTGCAACGGACCGTCGTCGGGGAACCATCGCGTGATTAATAAATTCTACCTGACCCGACCCGGCTGGACTCTTTTCAAAATTTGACCATTTATACTCCCCACCCCTCCATATTTCCCCCATTACTTCCTTATTCCTCTCATATCCCCTCTCTTTTCAACTTCCACACTTCCCCCCACTGATCATTGCCCCCAAAATCCTCCTAAGCCTTATAATTATCATCTACTAGTCGGTGCTGCTGCTGTAGGTGTCTACCTTGCCAACTGAATCATTCTCCATTTGCTTTTTCTACATTTCCAAGGTATGTGTCTCTAAATTTATACTCATTTATCTTGTATTTTTGTTTATTAGTTAGTATTATCTTAGTTCTTAGTCGTATCATGTTTCCTTTATATGATTATGTCTAAACCTAGGCTCAAAATGTTTGAATTTTCCATGTTAACAACCCTAGACCTAGGTGATTTCGCATTAATAGTTTCCTAGGTAGTTGGGATAGATACATATAGGTCCACAACACTACAAGACCATGTGGGTTCATCGGGGTTGCTTAGGGTACCTACAGTTCTATCTCTGTCATTCAGAACGAGACCCCGATGACGGTCCGTCGTAGCCACGACGGACCGTCGTAGGGTCCGTTGCACAAGCCCTAGCACCCCTGTCCTACTGGACACATGTGACGGATCGTCGTCCTCGCGACGGTCCGTCCTGCATGACCATCATACCGGTCAGAGACCCCTCTCCCAAGTGTCCTCCAACGAACACTTGTGACGGACCGTCGTACCCATGACGGTCCGTCCTGCATGACCGTCGTACCGGTCAGAGACCCCTCTCCTAAGGGTCTCCATTTTTTTTCTAAGTGTCCTACCACAGACACTTACGACGGACCGTCGTGCCCTCGACGGTCCGTCCTGCACGACCGTCATGATGGTCAGAGACCCCTCTGCTAAGGGTCTCCCAACATTTTCTAAGTGTCCTACGACGGACTCTTACCACTGAGGGTGTCCAGATTTCAGAGGACGTGGGTTCTGGGAAATCGGACCCACCAGCTTGCTGATCGACGGTGCTATGCGCCACAGGTTTGCTTTACCTACCACTCTAATATTTAGATTTTTATGCATTGGGGACAATTGCATGCTTTTTTGTTGGGGGTGGGGTAAATGGAAAGTGAGTGTTAGGGTGAAGTCTGAGTATCCCAACTCACTATCCTCTTTTAGGGTTTTCTTGCCTGTGTTCTTTTTCCTCAAAAGACTGATTACTTTTTCTGTTGAACCGGCACGTTACATCTTTTGTACATAGTTTAACTCTGAAGCATGATGGCTAAAATGATATCCTGATAAAACTAGAAAATGTTGCATGACTAGGCATAGTAACTGATAATTGTGTGGCTCTAAACATGAAATAGAGTTACACCATTGCATCACCCTAAATCTTCAAGTCGAACTAGGTGTCTGATAATCTGGTATAGTGATGAGATGTCAAGTGAGTGTGAGGAAATTTGAATAGTCCACTATTGGTACTGAGCTAGAACTTGCCTGGTTAGTCCTGCTAAAAGTAAGCTGTAACAGACAATTAGGAAAGGATCATAGGCCCTTATTCAAAATGGCCAATTCTAGCCTAAATAAAAGAAACCAAATGAAAGTTATCCTTCTTTGATCCAAATAATTTGTGCTTAAAATTAGATCTTTCTTTTTCACCCCAACTGATCTTTTCTGGGAACAATATGTTGGCCCTGGTCCCGCCTTGGACATGTGCACCTCAGCTTATGCTAAAAGCATAAGTTAAGGGTGTTTAATGCATAGACAACCTTCGTTATGGCCCTGACCCAACTTTGGGTATTCTGTACCTTGATTCATGGCAAAGCCATGAGTTGAGGGTGGCTGTTTTGAGGAATGCTCTGGAAAGTGGGGTTGAAAGAACAAAGAGAGAGAAAGAACAAAAGTAAAGTGACTCAAGAACTCGTTGAAAGAGAAGTAAAAAAAAAGGAAAAGAGTCACTTACACAAATGAAGAAAGAAGGGAAAATAGCAAGATGAAAGAATGGGAGAAACTGGGCGAGATAAAGTGATAGAAAGTGGAAGGTTTAGCCGATATGTCAAGGGGGGCAAAAAGTCACTAAAGTATACCTAAATATACCCTACCTGACTCTGAGCCTATGTTACAAGCTAAGAAATTCCTATCGTGATCCTAAGGGTTGTATAGCGAACTTAAGGCAGTGAAAATAAGGGCAAGCTTATGGCAATAGGTATGAATGAGTGTGACTTTGTTCTGAGAGCGAGTGTTGAAAAGTAATCCTTATACTCAAACTGAAATCATTGTGTGAAAAATGAGGATTTTGTTTTGAAGTGAGGACACTAGTTGCAATACCGGAATTGTTAGCACCTCGGTGAGAAATTGAAGAGGGTAGGTGTTAGTGCATGGTGAGTCTGTGTCATGTTCGAATCCCACAAAATTCAAGCCTAATAGTGATAGCATGCATAGATTTGATGAGATTAATCGGGATTGATAGCCAAATGATTGCAAAGGATAAAACATGAATACTATTGTACAACGATTGTGTAGTGAGTCATAGTGCGTCGCTTGAGGACAAACAACGAATTTAAGTTGAGGGTGTTGATATACCGTGGTTTCACGGTATAATTAATACTTTTTCCTTAAGTTTGGTGTGTCCGAAAGCCTTTTTGTGCTAATTTTGATATAAGTTTCTCTTTGTTTTGCAGGAAATCTGTCCAAAGCTGAATGCGGAGATTTTGAGCGAAAAAATGCAGAAGAGACCACCTACGGAGCTTATGACGGTCCGTCATGCCTGTGACGATCCGTAGGTGGCAGCGTAGTGCAGCTGCTGAAGGAAGATGGGGAAGTCTGACCAAGTGTGGGATTACGAAGCTTGTGACGGTCCGTCCTGCAGGTTCGTCGTAAAGATCAGAAAAGTGATCCCAGTACCCAGATTCCAAGAGTTGAAGTATTTTGAAACGAAGACCCTCGACGGACCGTCGAGCTTATGACGGTCTGTCACACTTGCCGTCGAGGGGAATGAAGAAAGTAGCAGAAGAAATTGAACCAAGTATGGGACGACGGAGTCCACGACGGTCCGTTGCGACCACGACGGTCCGTCGCGTGGTCCGTCGACCCAGCCGCGTTTTGGCAGATTTCCAGTAATTAGAATCCTTGTTTAATTAGGTTTTTAATTTTTATAAATAGTTCGAAAAACCTCGTTTTTGAGGTTAGACTCTGCTAGATTAGAGATCATATTATTAGACTTTGTGTATTAGTGTTTGATTTTTGGAGATTCTTACAAGTGATTTTTGGTGATTAATCAATCAAATTTTCGGACTTTATTCTTTCTCTTATGGCTATGAGTAACTAAACTCCATAACTAGGGTTGTGGGAACCATAGGCAAATAATGAGATAAACCCTAGCTAAAATAACAATTCTAGAATAGTGTCTTACATGTATTAATAATTCTTTCGCTTAGAAGTCTTTTTAACGGATGATCAACGTTAGAACTCGCCTTAATGCTACTTGCCGGACCAAGGAGGTAGATAATAGGAAAAGAATTATTAACATAGATTTAGTGTATACTATCTAATAGGCTAGTATTGATTGGTACGAGGTAATAACTTAGTCAAATATCGAATACGATGCTTAATATGAGGTAAAGATAAGGGTTAGGAAAGCAACACACGTAGCCGGACCAAGGTGCGGAGTGGGATTTTCTAGATGCCGGACCAAGGATTTAGAAATATATAACTTATCACTTTGCATGCAAGATACTAGGAAAGAATTGTTATAGTTAGAATTATCAAGTTATGAACCTGTGGGGAACACGTAAACCCTAGTTACTTTGATTAATTGATTAAAACCCAAAATTAAAAGCTGTTAAGTGTCTCTTTCAAATTCGTTAGTTATTTTTACTCATTAGGCAATACAAACCCCCCTTTTTATGCTTTTACTTTCTAAGGAAGTCATCAACCGAACAATAGTAATAACAAGTTGAAGTTAAGTCTAGACTATTTTCCTCGTGGGAACGATCCCAACCTTACTAGTTGGGTTATTTACTTGACGCGACCGCTTTACTTCTCATTTGAGAAGTAAGTTTGAGCGTATCACAGGTCACCAAACCCTGTACTACAGTAGGAATGTAGGGGCGCACTGAGTGGCGCGGCGCCCAAGAACCCAACCTACACTCTGACTTGGGGCGCACTGAGTGGCGCGTCACCCCACCCTTTTATTCAGAAATTTTGACGAATTTTCTTACTCGTTGTTTAAATCCAATTCGCCTAAAATCAAATCGTTTATTTTTCAATCACTTAGATTAGAATACTCAATAATAGTATGCAAGAATATACTAGAAAACAACTTTAAAACTCCACGCGATTATCTCAAGAACTCATTAAAACCTCAACAATCAAGATTATAAATTAAACTTCAATGAAACTTATCATGAATTCAAATCCTTTACCTTCAAAACGAAATTACGATGCAATAATTGTAATTGGTGTGTGGGTGAACAAATTCAAGTCTATGTGAACCCACATACCTCTTATGTATCGAACTCAAATCTATGTGAACTCACATACCTCTTATGGATCAATCCTTGGCGAAATCCGTAATAAAATTCTCAAGAACTTGACGAACGCTTAAATTTTCTCCTTTTCTTGAACTTCTCTCAAAGCCCTAGGTATTTTAGGATTTTTAAAACTGAACCAGACCCCTAAATCTTACCAAAATTTGTTTTAAGTTAATTCGGTAAGAAAAAGACCAAAATACCCCTCTTAAATTCGAGTAACTTTCCTTAACTAAATAGTCCGACTTCAAACGGGCATATCTTCCTCATACGAGCACCAAAATTAGCAAAATCAACGGTGTTGGAAAGAAGATTACAATACCTTTCATTTGATACCTTATGAGCCACTTGATTCTTTTTGTATTGAAAGTTATGATCACTTGAAGTTGAATCAAAACTCATAATAAACATAACTTGCAAAATTTTTAGAATTTGCTATTTTTTCCAATTTTTTTGTTCTTTCTAATTCTAGTTCCTTCAAAATCAAGGTGTACAGTTAAAAGGTGAGATTTGAGATGGGTCAATAACTTGGTAGATTCGATGATAATAATATATACTTGTGAAATAATTAGTTAGTTGATGGAATCCATGTCTCGATATAGAGATTGATGATACACCTTTTTATGAGAAACTTATAAGTGTTCATGTGTAAACCCGGTCGGTAGATTTTTGAATTCGGCACAAGAAATAAGTTAAGGATTGCTCTAACAGAACTTAATCATTGAACTAAATTCTTTAGTAATTTAATTTATTGATTAGTATATGTAATCTTAACATGGGGAATTACATAAGTGTATAATTGTAAATTTCAAAATATAAATAGCAGAGTGCAATTACGAATTTCTAGTGGAATGATTTGTAATATATTATGGTAATAACAATTCAGATTAATTATTTTAGAATTATTTTCATAATAGGAAGCCTCAGCAGTTAATTATTTGGTCCCTCCAGTGCGCATATTTAACTAGAACTTGAAATCCTATCTTCTAGGGAAAAAGAAAAAAATAGCTTTCTTTTTTTTAGGAGAAAAAACATGTCTTTCTTTTTCTTAATAATAAAGGACTCCTTTTTAGACTTTGAAGAAATCTTTATAAGTAGGGATTTTTTTATCCTAGAAAGACTATTCAGTATTTTATACCATACTTGTCCACCCATTATACGATACTTGTCCATCCAAGTATTGAGAGAGTTCAATTGTTAATTTGGGATCATTGTAGAAGACCGTAAAGTTGGATTTTGATTTGCTTCAAGATATAAACGCTTCAAGAGGTAATACTGAGTTAATTTTCAGCATACTTTGTATGTGACTATATTTATATATGAAGTATGATTCTACAATAATTTTGTTGTATATGTTATTTTCTAACACTCAAAAAATTAAATATAGTAAAGTCAAAGGATAAAATAGTAATATAATACCTATTATTTATTGTTTCTTAATAGGTGTGTCAAGTCAATAATAGACAACTATTGTTGGACAGATAAAGTAATCATTGTTCATTCTTACCCTAATTACTTGTCCAATTTTTATTTTTTACTTGTCCATTTTGACAAATCAAGAAAGGACAATTTTCTTTTTACCTATTATACCTCCAATTAATTATTTTTTTTAAAAGGTTGAGTTTTTTAAAAATCTAAAATTTTTAATTCACCTACTTCATAATAACTAATAAGGATAAAATGATAAATCACTATATCAATTATTATTTTCTTAATTAGTTTATCAATTTAAAAGTAACCAAGTAATTAGGGACAAAGAGAGTATTTGTGATTCAAAGGTAGTTGAAGGCTTTGCTATCTGCCTACTTTTTAGCATGCGAATGATCAGCATTCACTGATTTATAATGAATAATTTATGGCGAAATGAAAAAAATGTTGCCAAAAATAAATGAATAAATAAATAATAATAATACTTATTATGAAATGAATATTTATTGTTGTGTGCTGATTGTTAACATCTATTTAATTAAAGTAGTGTGTGTTAATTATTAAATCAGTATCGTATATGATATTAAATTATCATTAGACCAAGTATATTGCATGCAATAATGCACTTATGAACACACAGGAGAGAACATGCCTTTGAATACATAATTTGCAGATCTGACAATTTGTATTCATATATATTACTATGATGATATAATCTTAGGCATATTTGGAGATAGAGATAAATTTTGAAGTTCAAATAACATTATTAAGTGATGTTATCATTAGCTCATTATTGTTTGTCCATTTATAAAAATTTTATGGTCAATAAAATGGGATAATATTTTGAAATGGCTCAAAGAATATTTCTATTATATTTTGGTTTATTATGTCATTGCTTGAGGATAACACGATTAATTCAAGTCCAATCGCATCACAAGGGTAAGACAGTGGATATATTCATCATGTCCAATCGCACCAAGAGTATAAGATGATGAATTCATGTTTAATCGCATTTAGAGGTTAAAAGGGCGATTTTATGTCCAATTACACCAAGAGGATAAGTCGATGAATTCAGGTCCAATCGCACTAACAAGAGAAATAATCAGGTTCGAAACCTAGTGCACCATGAAGAAAAATGTTGGGTTCTTTCATTGGTTTATGGCCTAAGATGTCTTTATGTGGATAAGACATTTAGTTTGAGTCGCAATGCATAATGCTGATGTCATATTGATGACTACAACTAAAACAATATGTTTTTGATGAAATACCACGCCCTAAACCTACACCCTGGGCGGGATTGGAACTCGAAGATCATTACTGATCCCAGGCGAATCCTTGGCCCGACTTTCTTAAATCAGCGAAAAACTCAAAGTATTAATACAAGGATTAAAATGCATTTACTCAACTCTTTAGAAGATAACTTAGAACGTTTTTAAAAATAAAACATTCAACTTAGCCAAATGGTAACTCAAGTCTTAGTACATAATAAATGACAATGTAAAGACAACTGACTGCTAACTGTCTATCTATCAAACTCTAATAACTGAGATGGATGTCGGGAAAAGACCCTGATCTTCCTAACAACCGAAAAAAAAATTTAAAACAATGAAAAAGCAGACCTCTGTAATGCAAGGAGGCTCACCAACTGACTTTGAGCTGCTCACTGGATCAACGGTGCGCTGGGTGTCCATCCTAATTACTTGCATTTGCATCATAATATGATGCAGACCAACTAGAATCAGTATATTGAAGGTACGAGTATGCGAGTTGGAATGCTAAAACATCATAGACTTGAAAGAGATTATGAAAGAAACACTTACCTTGACTCTTCTCAACTCATGAAATAGTTTGAAACAAGTGCAATATAAAGAAAAGGAAAACTGTTGAAAACATAATGTCAACTCATAATCATAATATCATAAAGACATACCATGATTCCTCTCAAAGTCTACTTGTGCAATGCATGAATGAAGTCTCATAACCCCATTCATACTAAGCAGAAACCCTTGAGGAACCATGCAATTACTGTTGTGGGAGTTTCTCTAACCAACAACCGTCACTATGAGCCTAAGTGGTGATACAACGTTTTTACAATTATGCGGCTAGATTTTCCTATACTTTGCCATCATATATAACTACTTAACTTACTGAATCCAGTAGCTTAACTTATATGATCATCTAAAAATTAGGACCCATTAATGCCCATGATAGCAACATGTTGATGGAAATTTGAGTTAATATGAACTCGCATCCCCATATCGATGCTCAATATTACTTCCAAAAATATACTTACCTCATATGTTATTAAATAACTTATTTTTTGGTTTGAGATAATTACTCAAAACATAGCTTTAAAACTTTCTTGGAATCTATGTTCTCTTACTTGCTCAAAACTCTTTTGGAAATCTTAGTTCTTCTTATCTTAAATGTGAAAACATTTATAAATTTCTTGGAAATACTTAGTTCCTTCTTTTGAGAAGTGAACCCAACTCTTTACTCTTAGCTTATCTTGAAAATTTTAGTTTTAAAAGAAAGTTAGACATTTGTAAAAGACCTTGAAAACTTTGATAAGATTCACTTGACTTGATTCTTGACATTGATCTTAACTCTTACTTGAATTGACTCTTAATTGTTCCTTGAATCGAACTATGAATTCAATGATTAAGATTTGTGTTCGGAAAGACCTCATGATGTTTAGGAATAATTTCGATTAGCTAAACTTGATAAAGGGTTACAAAATCACCATTTTGGAACAAGTCCACGAAGCGAAGATGTTCCTAAATAATTATTTAGGAAATTAAATTTTGAGACAGTGGATTCCGCATTCTTTCCTCGAAGCGGAGTAACTTTTGTTCACTGAGGGAACAGGTCTGCAACAAGCACCTGGTACTTCTTCCTTTGTCCGACTTTTTCCTCTTCGTTTTCCATCTCCTATTTGTCTAAACTCGATTATTGTTATCAAATTTATTTTAGATTATGATACCCAACATATGTACTCAAGATAACTCTAAAACAAAATGTAAAAATCTCAGAAACTCCACAATTCAACCCAATTCATGAACAACATTCAAATTCAACAATTCATGTCAAGAACATCAATTTTCAAACTCTTTTACAACGAATTGCGTCAAATCAATCATGTTTGGAGGGTGGGTGAATGCACGCAACACTATGAGATACTCACATACGTCTTTAGGGATCAACCCCAATGAAATTCACAAGTTACACTTCGACGATCTTAACGAATCTTGAACGCCCTTTTCCTTTCTCCTCTTTTTTTCTCTTCTCTCAAAACTCTAACTTTTTTGGTAAAATTGTATACTGATATAATTCAGATTAGACCCCTAATTAATTATCAAAAATAAATTTAATGAGTTGGGTAAGGAAAAGAGCGAACTACCCTTCTGAAATTCAGATTGACCAATTCTTTAACCGAACAGCTCAACTTTCAAAGGGAATGACTCACTCATACAAATTTAGAATTGCGCAAACTTGGTGGCGTTGAAAAGATGGTTCCAAAAGAGTTTCAACCAGATCTGGAATATAATTTAATTCATCCTGAACTACGAGTTATGATCGTTTGAAGTTGACCAAAACTCACCTTTAAACTTGCTTAAAATTTCTAGATTTCCTTATACTTTCCAAAAGCAAGTAGTTCCAAGAATTTCTCTAGGCAGAATGTGTTATATTTTTGTTTGTATTAGACAAGAATTCATACAATTGAGGCACATTTTATAGTAAATCAAAAGCGTACTAACTTCAATATTTTTGTACTTTAACATGATCGTCTGGGACATCATGAACTTATAATGATGAGACGAATTATAGAAAAGTCAAATGGACATCCATTAAAGAATCTAAAGATTCTTTTGAATGGTGAATTTTATTGTATGACTTGTTATCAAGGAAATTTAGTTGTGATACTAATGAAAGTTAAAATTTGAGTCCTTGAAAGTTAAAATTTGAGTCCTTTTCGTTCAAGAAACATACATATGGGAATATTCTCGTGTGTTCTAGAAACATATACATGGAGATATTTATGAATATTTACACTCGCATAGTGGGTTATTTAGATATTTTATGGTCCTTCTTCTAGATAGTCTCATGTATGTCAATCGTCATCTTGCACTTTGACATTTATAAAAATTTTGGCATCAAAAATATGATTACAGACATAAGTTTTTGGTAATTCGATAAAGTTCATATTTCTTAATAACATTACAGACTTTTCTCCCTGAGCATTTAATGATTATTGTCTACTGACTGGGAATGAATAAATTTAATATTGAAGTGAATGTGATAGTTTAAAATAAAACTTTATCAATTCAAATGTGCACTTAATTGTGATGGTATCATAATTCACCTCCAAAAGAGAGAGTAATTGAAAAGAAATAAATCTGAAATTCACTCATATAATGATAAATTAAACATTTACTAAATCAAAAGGTACATATCATTGTAAACATGGAGTTTACTAGTAATAATAATTTATTAGTTGATATGAATGAGTTGAGCATCTTAAAGATATGCATACCGAGTAGTAGACATACATTAAATATAGAAAATTCTTCAAGAATTATTTATGTTACTTGTTCTCGTAATAAGTTAAATAGACCAACTGATGTTGGGACTAAATCACTAAATTCTGAAAAGTGTAGTAGTTGAATATAAGCTCGTTTACATGTCATGTGATTTGTTGAATTAGATACATCACTAATATGATCACATGTAAGGTTATTATCAATATGTAGTTTAACACTCCCAAAATTAATGTTGAGCAAAATAGTTGAGTTAAGAGCACAACTTTCAGAATGTGAAATCAAGACAATTGAATATCTTGATAATACTGATAAGTATTCAAATTGATCTGACATTCGATACCTCAGATAAATAGTCAACCATTTCTTATGAGATAAAGTTTCATGATCTTAAATATGATATATTACATTATAAAGTAGTTATATGAGTTAGGACAATAAATTATCAATTTTCTCTTAATTAATTTATGGTCAAAGACCAAATATTTTTCATCTGTTAATTTAGTATATAGTAATAAGATTAATGAATATATCATGATGCACAAAGAGGAATTCTCCAAAATAGATTAAGGTATATGTTAGTTTGTCAAACATGAGGGGAGATATAAAAAGCAACATAAGAGTTGTAAATGCTCCTATTGAATGTTCCTAAAGGATAGAGAGTACGAGATGTTTGAAGCATGATAGATAAATCGATTCTAAATAAGATAATCCTTGAAAAGGGAGAGAATAAAAGAATCAAAACGATCATAATAAGGATGTATTGTGCTCTTAAAGAGCTTATGACATAACACTTCATGAAATCTGATGAAATTGGTGCATACCTAAAATTAATGAAGTGATGAGATCTTAATAAGTTATGTCATGTCAGTGTTTTAAAAGGTGGGGTGAGGCGAGGCGTTTTATACCGTGTGGGGTGAGGCGTAATCCTTGAGACACGGGACGTAAATCTCATGGATTTACAGAGCGTAATCTTGTGTATATTCAATATTATACTTTTATTACAAATAAAACAAGTAAAAGTAAACCTTTCAATGATTTATGATTTTTATTTGAGATAAATATTAATAATCAATAATGAAGAAAAAGTATTATAATAATTATTTGAGAAATATCATTACACCTATTGTGAATATATGATTTAAAGCATAAATAAAATAAAAATAAATTAAAAACATTCAGGCGGATGTTTTAACGCCCAGGACTTATGTTTTTATGTTCAGATCTTATCCCTCAAATTTCAGGACTTACGCCTAATAGATCTACGTTTTAAAATTACGCCCTAGAGTGTTTTTGGTACGCCCCGCCCTGAGACTCGTCCTGAGACTTGTCCTGAAAAATATTTTTGAAAATATTATGTCATATTGTGAACCAATACAAATTGATATCTCATTAATGATGTCTTTGATACAATATAGCTCAATATTATACGGTCTATTAAAACATGTTAGCGTAGAAATAATGTATTAAGTGAAAAATGGATGATACATCTTGATAAGCGTAATGCTTATTTGAGTTGCAGTTAAGATATCTAGAATATATCATACATTTAGTATTGGATGTTGAGACTTAAAAAATTGATATTAAAATTCTTGATGTCAAGGTCTAAAGCATATGTAAATTTTTGAAACTTGTTTATAGTCCTCATATGGATTAAATCAAGCAATACTTTTTCATTTTGCTATGCAAGTTGATAACTTGAATTGAACTCTTGAAGAGTTTTCAAAAGGTAATGGATTATTTGCTTTAAGAATTGAAGTGAGGAACATGCAAAATTCTTTGATTCTGAATGATGATTCATAAAATGAGATAGTTTAAAATACAATTCGCCAAATTTTTTTTGTACACATGTGCCCCAAAAAGAATGATGATATCAACGTGCAACAAATTCGTTCGACGGATAATGTGACTGATTTGTTCATCCAGTCTCTACCAATTATAACTTTCAAGAAGATAGTGCTCAAGTTTGTAATGTGAAGATTCAAGTCTATGGATTAAATTTTTAAATTTGGAAAGAATGAATACGCGTTGTACTCTTTTTTCCTTACAGGGTTTAATCCTGCTGAATTTTTCTTATAAGACTTTTAATGAGGCAATCTAGATGTATATTTGTTGCGTCCAAAGGCGCACGCAAGTGCATTGGTCACTCAAGTAGTACAACGACAATTTCGAGCCGAACTATCGACTCCGTAGGACTTCAAATCAACAAACACTAACTTTATTGTAACTAAAATAAATTTACTTATGCGACAGACGATTCTAGGAATTTATTTGTATCAACTAAATTGAACAATTCCAAATATTAATTACTACAATTAAAACAATTACAAACAAAGGAATTTCATAATTTGAAAAATATTTCAGGATTGTAGCTTAAACATAATAATAACTTATCCTAACATTTGATAGATTATCCTTATTATTGATTCACATGGTTGATTTTATGATCATGATCTCTCTACCCTAATTGCCTACCAACATTGACAGTTAATTTAATCGCTGAGCAGGGATAGACATGAACCAATAGCGGAGAATTAAGCTATCATCTTGCACATTAATCAAATGTGACATATAGGTTAACCGCTGAACTTATCCTAGAATAAACATACTTCTTATCCCTCTATTCGTCTTCCGAGTTCAAGAGTGGATAATGAGTCTATTTTAATGTTGATTAGTCATTAAAATAGTTAAACAAGAATGTAAGCATAAATCATAAGATAACTCATCTCATGCTAGAAATAAATACTATTACGCCAGTAATCGTAGCTACAACCCTAGAATAAGGAAATTTTGCTACTTATATAATGGAACATCATCAAATAATGTTCAAAGATCATAGAAGGTTTACCAAAAAGGAGTAGAAGAAAAGCCCAAGAGAATGTCAGCAAAATCGCCCAAATCGTGTTTTCCCATTTTTTGAAAATTGAATATGATAAAACAATATAACTGAACTATTTATACTCTGAAATAAAACACCTGATGCAATTCTAGAGTCCAAGTCCGCGACACGGACCTGTAAATTCGCCGCACATTTAGAATAGCCTGAACCAACTCCACGACACGCGTCCATCGCGCATTTCACTATTTTATAAAATTATTTTTCACATGTTGGCTTCAGCTCCACGATGCGAAGGTGCTTCCTCCCAATGTATTTTTCCAGCTTCTTGGTAATTTCTCCTTAGCAAATGCATTGAGGCCTTTTTCACTTCTTTTCCTTGTTTTACACCCTGCAAGATCTAATTATACTGGTTAGAGGAAATAAGATAAATGGACTCTAGAATTGCATTGTCGATTAGAAATTTGCTCTCAAATTTAGCTAGATATATGGAATAAATTAGTTATTTGGCGCATAAATACGCCTAAAATCAGTATTATTAGACATGCATACTCTTTTCCTTCACTAGAGTTTTTCTTTTAAAAAAGTTTTTTTAGTAATGTTTTTAACGAGGCAAATCATAAACCTTATTTAAAAGTTTTTTCAATAAGGTTTTAAATTTAGTATTTATGTAATGTTTATATTCCCTCTGTCACTAACTACTTGTCTATTTTTCCTTTTTTAATTGTCCCTAATTACTTGTTAATTTTGACGAATCAAGAAAGAACAAAATATTTTTATCTATTTCACCTTCAATTAATTACTTTGAAAAATGTAGAACTTCTTGAAAAAAAATATGTTCTTAATTCATCCACTTCATAATTAATAGGAGCAAAATGATAAACTCGCAATGTCAATAATTGCTTTCTTAGTAGGTGTGACAATTCAAAAGTAAACAAGTAATTAGGGAAAAAGAGAGTATAATTTAATTTTATTGATGATTTCACTTTTATTTTAATTGTCCATTAAAATGAATATTATATAATATTTATTTGCAGTTTCTGTAATTTAGAAATTTACATTAAAATATAATTTTATATTAAATACAAAATATGAAAAATTATATCATATGACAATTAATATTTATATTACTCTTTTAAAATAAAAAAATAAAATAGAGAATATAATTGGAGATGCCCTGTTAAATATTCAAATATTAGAAATAATAATTTGAAGAAAAAAAATAGTCCATAAATATTTATTAATTATAAGTCGCTGTTTTAAGTGGTGATTTTATGGAAATTCTACATAAGTGGCATAGGATTATAGGTTAGGGGTATGGAGCGTATAATAGGATGTCACACAATATAGAATTCAGGAACCTATCATTTCCCTTAATTTTCACTGACAGACTATATTCCTATATATAATAGTGCATCGATAATTGTGTAGATAAAGTATCTTTGACTGGTCTATATCAATACATAAGTTCTTCCATTATTTTATATATTTGCTAGATAAAGAGTAAATAATATTATCTAATGAATACTATAATATTATTCTCAAAGTGCCTATAAGTGTGAATCAAAATAATCGTGAAAACCTCTGCGAGGAATTCAAATTTAATAATATATACTCCTTGTATTCTGTACAATTAGTAACATAATTTAAAAGTTAATTTCATACTTGACTCTCTTAGTATTTGAATTAAACAAAAGAAATGGAATGAAAATATATTTTTAATCTTTTCAAATTCTTTTCGAGTTGACTATTTTTTTATATGTAAGTTGGCCAACTTACTCTTTCACTTCAAAACAGACTTGAACTCTTCAAATGCATGAAATAATTGTTACTTTGAAAAGAAAAACTAAATCTTGAATATTCTTAAATTTTGGTTAGTTATGTTACTTGATGTTTATGCAGTCAAAGGTAACATGTAATCCGATTGAGGTGCATGTAAGAGGATAGTACACTTAAAACTATTTTATTTATTGAGCTTCATATATAAATTATAGAACGTGTGAGTTCCTATGTGAACTATCACCAATGGTTAGTAAATATATATATATCAACATTGATTAGACCACATATTTATCTAGAATTACTTTTAGGCGCAATTATTTTTAAAACATATTTTTTATTAATTTCTATAAAATACTTAACTCTCCTCTTTCAAATTGGAGATATTGATGTCACAATAGAGATGAGACCACAACTATAAGAAGGTGGAGAAGAAAATCATGAATGTCAGAATTGGAATAAATTAATTTAAACACAGATAGTATTGACAATTAACTTTAACTTTTAATCGAATATTAATTTATTTAAATTTATTATTGTAGAATTATTTTTTTCCGTATTGCAGAATTTTTAAAATAAAAGAGAGAGTGTAGTACGCATATTATCAAAAAATTAGTCGAGATGTGTAACGTTGATTATTGAATAATCGTTTTAGCAGAGAACTCACACTTCTTGTAATTTAGGAATATAATTCAAAAAACAAAAACAATTTAATTATGGTTGGACAGTTAATTCAAAAAAAATAGTCGTCCTTTGCAATAGTGTATTAATTAATGAAGAATATAATTTAGGGGAAAAGTGAAAGCGTGAGTTGCGGTACAAGTGTAGTTGTAGCACAATTTGTCAAAATCTGATTCTTCAAGTCCAATTAAAAGTCTAATTGTTTGTTTGCTTGCTTGCTTGCAAGTTTAACGACGCAAAATTACTATTAAGAACCTGTGAGCAACAAGAACTCAGCCATGGACGAAGCCATGGAGTTCTTTAGCTGAGAATTAGGAGAACAACAATACTGAAAGAAGATTGTAATTTTGTAAAATGATCCATTGTTGTTCATCCATGAGATACTTAGACACATGTGTTTTAGATGAATCAACTAGTTTGTTAGAAAAAGAAAATATCTAATTAACTAACTAATTAGTTATCTAACTAACTATGATGTTATTAACTACAAAATGGAAATCAACTAACTGAATGAAATAATTGATACATATGCTTTAATTATGTTTGTTAATACCCCTCCTCAAGTTGGAGGTGATGATTTCACAGCCAACTTGTGCAAGATAGCTGAATGTTTGACGCCAGTGAGTGCCTTGGTAAGGATATCAACGAGTTGATCAGAAGTAGACACATGATGCAGAGAAATAAGTCACTCCTGAAGCTTATTGCGTACGAAATGACAATCTACCTTAATGTGTTTAGTTCTCTCATGAAACACAGGATTACGAGCAATGTGGATAGCAGATTGACTGTCACAATGAACACCAATAGGATAAGAAATACAAACAGTCAATTCAGTAAGCAACCTGTGAAACCAAGTCAATTCTCCCGCAACCAATCTGAGTGATCTATACTCTGCTTCAACTGATGATAGGGAAATAGTATCTTGTTTCTTACACTTCCAGCTGATGGGGCTATTTCCAAGTAATACTAAATAGCCACTGACTGATCTCCTTGATTCTGGACATGATGCCCAATCTGAATCACAACATGCTTGAACTGTGCAGTCAGGGTCCTTAGACAAATGAACTCCTAAAGTAGTATCCTTTTTTAGGTATCTAAGTAGATGATAAGTTGCTTGTAGATGTGGAGCTCGTGGATCTTGCATGAATTGGCTTAAGTGTTGTACACTGAATGCTATGTCTAATCTAGTATTAGTTAAGAAATTCAACTTGCCTATCAACTTTCTATAGAAAGTGGGATCAGACAAAGGAGTTCCTTCCTTGGCTCTTAATTTTACAGTAGGATCTAAAGGGGAAGATAAAGGTGTATAATTGAAGCAATCATATTCTTTGAGCAAGTCTAAAATAAACTTTCTCTAAGAAATGAGTACTCCATCTGTTGTATCAAGAATCTCCAAGCCCAGAAAATAATGAAGTCTTCCAAGATCTTTGATTTTGAAAGTGTTGTCCAGGTACACTTTCAGTTGTGTAATCTCAGTTGTGTCTGTGTGTAACGACCTGTTTAGTCGTTTTGAGCAGCAGAATTATTTCTGGAAAAATTGGCTGGGACGACGGGTGTCCCGACGGACCGTCGTAGTCACGACGGCCCGTCGAGGATGTGTCGTCCCATGACACTTAGAATTCTTCAATTTGGACATTAAAATCGACTCTCTGTAAATTGTGACGGACCTGCAGGACGTGCCGTCACATCCACGACGAACCGTCGCGAGTTTTCGTTGCAAAAGACTTCAACTTTTGAGAATTTGGTACGAGAAACGAGTTTCTGACCGTCAGGACGGAGGTGCAGGACGGACCGTCACAGGTGTGACGGGCCGTCACAGCCCACCTGGAACCTGGGGAGGTGCGACGACCACCGTGACGGACCGTCGCAGGCACGACGGCCCGTCACAGGTTGCGCAGTCCCAGGCAAAATAGGATTTCTCCACACGTTTTAAGGGTCGTTTTGGACTATTCTTTCCTTAATTATAAAGATTGAGGGTTTATATTAATAAGTCTAATTACTTGGGGGTTAAAAGAGGTAACCTTAAGTTAATTAGTGGATTTTATTGTCCCCCTTTACACTTAATTATATTTTAATTAGGGTAAAAAGAAGGAGGGTTTGAATAAAACAAAACAAAAGAAAAGAACAGAAAGAGAGGAGAAACGAACGAGTAGAGAGAGAGAAACAAAGAGGATAGCAAGGATTTTGAGAAGATAGCTTGTTGACTCAATTCTTCGGTGGAGGTAGGTTATGGTTATTTTACGATATCCGTAGTGAACTCTTAATAGTGAATAATATGTATTGATGATATTGTAAACCTGTCTATATGCTTATTGTATGCTTGTATGAATATGATCATGTGATCTTGATGAAACAAGCATGATGAAAACCATTGAATCCCAAATCTTAAAAAAAACTTTAATCTATGATATTAATGACGATGCCTTGGTATAAAAGAAGGCTTGACGAATTAAAGTAATGGGATTGATGATGCCTTAGTATAGAGAAGGCTGGACGAATGGATAGAATGAATGTAGTGGATCGGAGTGTCACGTTCCGACACATAGTATTAGTGGATCGGAGTGTCACGTTCCGACACATAGTATTAGTGGGACGGGTGTCACGAACCGACACGTAGATATAGGGGATCGGAGTGTCACGTTCCGACACATAGTATTAGTGGATCGGAGTGTCACGTTCCGACACATAGTGGTAGGGGATCGGAGTGTCACGTACCGACACAGGAGGAAGAAAGATAATGAATCTGGAAAGATGTTAATCTACTCAACCTAATGAACTTATTTCCCAAATGAGTATGGTAATGAGGCCTGAGCCCTCATGAATGAACTTGATGGTATTTATTGACGATTATAATATTTGTTGTTGCTACATGTTGAGTTTATAGTTGATTTATAATATTACTTGATATATATTATCTTCTATTTTGAGTTGGCCGATGATATCTACTCAGTACGTGTGGTTGTACTGACCCCCTACTTTTATGTTTTCCCTTTGTTATTTGTGTTATGCAGCAAACGTTCCGTCAACTTCAACACAACAGTAATTCGGGCCAGATTTCGTCATACCGGATCTCAGGGTGAGCTAACGCTTCTAGCTTGGACTGGATCTTCTTCTATAAGTCTTGATGCCTTGACTTCCGGCATGGACTAGTTCCTTATGTATTTTTAGCTTCTTAGACATTCTTAGATAGTTTAGCTTAGTAATTTGATCATAGATGTTCTTGTGATGATGACTTCCAGATTTTGGGAATATTAATAATAGTTTTGAGTTGTTTTATTAATGAGTTTAAGTCTTCCGCATTTCTTTGTTTGATATTGTATTAAAATGTTAAAGGTTAGATTGGTTGGTTCGCTCACATAGGAGGGTAAATGTGGGTGCCAGTCGCGTCCCCATTTTGGGTCGTGACAAACTTGGTATCAGAGCATTAGGTTCATTGGTCTCATCACACAAGAACAGGTCTAGTAGAGTCTTAAGGAACGGTAGGGGGACGCCTTTACTTTTCTTTGAGAGGCTACAAGACTTTAGGAAAATTCCATTCTTTCATTCTTCTTTCGTGCTACTACTTGAGTCCAATTGGTATCTAGGTGATACAAATTGGTATCTGACCATCTTCATTCTATTTCGCAGATGGTTAGAACTAGAGCAACGACCGCACCAGCAGCGACAACGGAAAGACAAGAAACGACTGAGCCAGCCACTGGGGCTGTGGCTCGAGGGAGAACAACGGCAAGAGGCCGTGGTAGAGGTCGTGGGAGGACGTCCTCCAGAGGAAGAGGACGAGCCCCTAGCCCATCTGATACTAGGGCGGTGACTCCTCCACCGACTGAGGAGGTAGTAAGAGAGGGTGAGGAAGGGGAAACTGAACAAGTGCAAAATGAGGAATTGCCACCCCAACCTACCCCAGAGATGATCAACCAAGTACTTGCTTATCTTAGCGGGTTATCCGATCAGGGACAGGCTCCTCCAGTGGTTTCCGCACCAACACCTCCGGTTTCGGAAATACGACATGCGGCTACTATGGCTCCCCGCATGGATGCCTCATTGGGAATAGGCACATTTCCACGTCTGACTACTGGGCCTATCATGACAAACGATCAACACGAACTCTTCAGTAAGTTCTTGAAATTGAAACCTCCAGTCTTTAAGGGCGCAGAATCAGAGGATGCCTACGATTTTCTAGTTGATTGTCATGAGCTACTACACAAGATGGGTATAGTAGAGAGGTTTGGTGTCGAGTTCGTGAGCTACCAGTTTCAAGGGAACGCCAAAATGTGGTGGCGTTCACATGTTGAGTGTCAACCAACAGAGGCACCACCTATGACTTGGGAATCATTCACTAGTTTGTTCATGGAAAAGTATATCCCCCGGACTTTGAGGGATAGGAAGAGGGATGAGTTCTTGAGTCTAGAGCAAGGTAGGATGACGGTTAATGCGTATGAGGCCAAATTCCGTGCATTATCCAGGTATGCCACCCAACTTTGTTTCAGTCCACAAGAACGGATCCGCCGTTTTGTGAAGGGGTTGAGGTCAGAATTGCGGATTTCAGCCTTACAAATAGCGGCAACGGCAACATCCTTCCAAGAGGTGGTAGACTTTGTGATAGAGGTGGAAGGAGTGAAACCAGATGACTTCACCACGACATCGACATCAAAGAGGTTTCGAAGGGGAGGTGAGTTTAATGGTTCTTATTCTAGAGGACAGAACTCTGGAGGTCACTCAGTTCGACCAATTCAGTATTCACTACAGACTGTAGTTGGGGGTCCACCTTAGAACGGTCAACACTACTCCGAGAGACCTATGCCTGACTCCAGAGAGTGCTATGGATGTGGGGAAATTGGACATATTAGGAGGAATTGTCCAAAACAGAGCTACAGACCCCCAACAGCTAGAGGTAGAGGTGGCCATGGTAGAGGCCGCTTTTCTGGAGGACGTGGTGGTCGAGGTAATGGTGGTCACCAAAACGGCAGAGGTGATGGGCAAAACGGAGCCACTACTACACAACATGGTAGGAGCAACGGGCAGACAAACGATAGGGCCCATTGTTACGCTTTCCCTGGGAGATCTGAAGCGGAGGCGTCTGATGCTGTTATCACAGGTAATCTTTTGGTTTGTGATTGCATGGCATCTGTATTATTTGACCCTGGCTCCACGTTTTCATATGTATCTTCATCATTTGCTAATGGTCTAAAATTGCATTGTGAATTACTTGACATGCCTATTCGTGTTTCTACTCCGGTGGGTGAGTCTGTGGTAGTTGAAAAGGTACATAGGTCTTGTTTGGTGAATTTTGTGGGGAGCAACACTTATGTAGATTTGGTTATTTTAGAAATGGGTGACTTTGATGTAATTCTGGGTATGACTTGGCTTTCTCCAAATTTTGCGATCTTGGATTGTAATGCTAAAACTGTGACATTAGCCAAGCCTGGGACAGATCCGTTAGTGTGGAAGGGTGACTACACTTCCAATCCGGTGCGTATCATATCCTTTCTTCGTGCTAAGAAAATGGTCAGTAAAGGGTGTTTAGCTTTCTTGGCACATCTCAAGGATGACACTACCCAAGTACCTTTGATCGAGTCGGTTTCGGTAGTCCGTGAGTTTTTGGATGTGTTCCCTGCAGATCTTCCTGGTATGCCACCAGATAGGGATATAGACTTCTGCATTGATTTGGAACCAGGTACTCGCCCCATTTCTATACCCCCGTATAGAATGGCTCCTGCCGAATTAAGAGAGTTAAAGGCACAACTTCAAGAGTTGTTGAGCAAAGGCTTCATTAGACCAAGTGCATCTCCTTGGGGTGCTCCGGTGCTATTTGTGAAGAAGAAGGATGGGAGTTTCCGAATGTGCATAGATTACCGACAGTTGAACAAAGTAACTGTTAAGAACAAGTACCCCATTCCTCGCATTGATGACTTGTTCGATCAGTTACAAGGTGCTTGTGTCTTCTCAAAAATTGACTTGAGGTCCGGTTATCACCAATTGAAAATACGAGCAACGGATGTGCCAAAGACTGCTTTTCGAACTAGGTATGGGCATTATGAATTTGTGGTAATGTCGTTTGGTCTTACTAATGCCCCTGCTGCCTTCATGAGCTTGATGAACGGGATTTTCAAGCCATACTTGGACCTCTTTGTGATTGTGTTTATTGATGATATACTGATATACTCCAAAAGTAAGAAGGAACATGAGGAGCATTTGAGAATGGTGTTAGAGTTGTTGAGAAAGAAAAAGATTTATGCGAAATTCTCCAAGTGTGAGTTTTGGCTAGATTCAGTGTCCTTCTTGGGGCACGTGGTTTCTAAGGATGGGGTGATGGTGGATCCATCCAAGATTGAGACAGTGAAGAATTGGGTAAGACCTACAAACGTGTCAGAAATAAGGAGTTTTGTGGGTTTAGCTAGCTACTACCGCCGATTCGTCAAGGGATTCTCTTCTATTGCTTCCCAATTGACGAACTTGACTAAGCAGAATGTTCCATTTGTATGGTCAGATGAGTGTGAGGGAAGCTTCCAGAAGCTTAAGACGTTGTTGACTACCGCGCCTATCCTCACCTTGCCGGTAGAGGGTAAAAACTTCATTGTTTATTGTGATGCATCCTATTCTGGGCTGGGTGCAGTGCTAATGCAAGAGAAGAATGTGATTGCTTATGCTTCGAGGCAATTAAAGGTGCATGAACGTAACTATCCGACCCATGATTTAGAGTTGGCCGCGGTAGTATTTGCACTAAAGCAATGGAGACACTACTTGTATGGGGTTAAGTGTGAAGTCTACACGGACCATCGTAGCCTACAGTATGTATTCACTCAGAAAGACTTGAACTTGAGACAGAGGAGATGGATGGAACTACTGAAGGACTACGACATCACTATCTTGTATCATCCGGGAAAAGCGAATGTTGTGGCAGATGCTTTGAGTAGAAAGGCCGGAAGCATGGGAAGTCTAGCTCATTTGCAAACTTCTAGACGCCCATTGGCTAGAGAAGTGCAGATTTTGGCTAATGACCTTATGAGGTTAGAAATAAATGAGAAGGGAGGATTGTTAGCTTGTGTAGAGGCAAGATCTTCTTTCCTTGACCAGATCAAGGGAAAACAGTTTGATGATGAGAAACTAAGGCGAATTCGAGATAAAGTGTTGCAAGGAGAGGCTAAGGAAGCCATAATTGATGAGGAAGGTGTTTTGAGGATTAAGGGAAGGGTATGTGTACCCCGCATCGGTGATTTGATCAACACTATTCTGACAGAGGCTCATAGTTCAGGATATTCTATACATCCTGGTGCAACCAAGATGTATCGTGACCTAAAGCAACACTTCTGGTGGAGTAGAATGAAGCGAGATATTGTTGAGTTTGTTGCCAAATGTCCAAATTGTCAACAAGTAAAGTATGAACACCAGAGGCCCGGAGGAACACTTCAGAGAATGCCCATTCCTGAATGGAAGTGGGAGAGAATCGCGATGGACTTTGTGGTTGGTCTTCCAAAGACAATGGGTAAGTATGACTCCATTTGGGTGATTGTTGATAGGTTAACTAAGTCCGCTCATTTCATTCCGGTCAAGGTGACCTACAATGCAGAGAAGTTAGCCAAGATCTACATCTCAGAGATCGTTCGGTTGCATGGAGTTCCACTCTCCATCATATCGGATAGAGGTACGCAGTTTACTTCTAAGTTTTGGAGGACATTACATGCGGAATTAGGTACTAGGTTGGACCTTAGCACGGCATTTCACCCTCAGACCGATGGTCAGTCTGAGCGAACGTTTCAAGTGTTGGAGGATATGCTTCGTGCATGTGTGATAGAGTTTGGTGGCCATTGGGATAGCTTTTTACCTTTGGCAGAGTTTTCATACAATAATAGCTATCACTCCAATATTGACATGGCTCCATTTGAAGCATTGTATGGGAGGAGGTGTAGATCTCCCATTGGTTGGTTTGATGCCTTTGAAGTTAGACCTTGGGGGACTGATCTGTTGAGAGATTCTATGGAGAAGGTGAAAGCTATTCAAGAGAAGCTTTTGGCGGCTCAAAGTAGACAAAAGGAGTATGCAGACCGGAAGGTTAGAGACTTGGAGTTCATGGAAGGTGAACAAGTCTTGTTGAAGGTTTCACCCATGAAAGGGGTGATGCGGTTCGGAAAAAGAGGTAAGTTAAGTCCAAGGTATATTGGACCATTTGAAGTGCTTAAGAGAATAGGGGAGGTGCTTATGAATTAGCCTTGCCCCCAGGGCTGTCCGGAGTGCATCCGGTGTTTCATGTATCCATGTTGAAGAGATACCACGGAGATGGAAACTACATTATCCGTTGGGATTCAGTTTTGTTGGATGAGAACTTGACTTATGAAGAGGAACCGGTTGCTATATTAGATAGGGAAGTTCGCAAGTTGAGGTCGAGAGAGATTGCATCCATCAAAGTTCAATGGAAGAATCGACCGGTTGAAGAAGCTACTTGGGAGAAGGAGGCAGATATGCAAGAAAAATACCCACATCTGTTTACAGATTCAGGTACTCCTTTTCACCATTGTTTTCTTCTTTTGATCGTTCGGGGACGAACGATGGGTAAATTGGTATCTATTGTAACGACCTGTTTAGTCGTTTTGAGCAGCAGAATTATTTCTGGAAAAACTGGCTGGGACGACGGGTGTCCCGACGGACCGTCGTAGTCACGACGGCCCGTCGAGGATGTGTCGTCCCATGACACTTAGAATTCTTCAATTTGGACATTAAAATCGACTCTCTGTAAATTGTGACGGACCTGCAGGACGTGCCGTCACATCCACGACGAACCGTCGCGAGTTTTCGTTGCAAAAGACTTCAACTTTTGAGAATTTGGTACGAGAAACGAGTTTCTGACCGTCAGGACGGAGGTGCAGGACGGACCGTCACAGGTGTGACGGGCCGTCACAGCCCACCTGGAACCTGGGGAGGTGCGACGACCACCGTGACGGACCGTCGCAGGCACGACGGCCCGTCACAGGTTGCGCAGTCCCAGGCAAAATAGGATTTCTCCACACGTTTTAAGGGTCGTTTTGGACTATTCTTTCCTTAATTATAAAGATTGAGGGTTTATATTAATAAGTCTAATTACTTGGGGGTTAAAAGAGGTAACCTTAAGTTAATTAGTGGATTTTATTGTCCCCCTTTACACTTAATTATATTTAATTAGGGTAAAAAGAAGGAGGGTTTGAATAAAACAAAACAAAAGAAAAGAACAGAAAGAGAGGAGAAACGAACGAGTAGAGAGAGAGAAACGAAGAGGATAGCAAGGATTTTGAGAAGATAGCTTGTTGACTCAATTCTTCGGTGGAGGTAGGTTATGGTTATTTTACGATATCCGTAGTGAACTCTTAATAGTGAATAATATGTATTGATGATATTGTAAACCTGTCTATATGCTTATTGTATGCTTGTATGAATATGATCATGTGATCTTGATGAAACAAGCATGATG
Source organism: Solanum peruvianum (assembly GCA_027705065.1). Taxonomy (NCBI): domain Eukaryota; kingdom Viridiplantae; phylum Streptophyta; class Magnoliopsida; order Solanales; family Solanaceae; genus Solanum; species Solanum peruvianum. Next base: position 31,510,269 of record JAKWJD010001762.1, on the reverse strand, counting down.
AAAACCATTGAATCCCAAATCTTGAAAGAAACTTTAATCTATGATATTAATGACGATGCCTTGGTATAAAAGAAGGCTTGACGAATTAAAGTAATGGGATTGATGATGCCTTAGTATAGAGAAGGCTGGACGAATGGATAGAATGAATGTAGTGGATCGGAGTGTCACGTTCCGACACATAGTATTAGTGGATCGGAGTGTCACGTTCCGACACATAGTATTAGTGGGACGGGTGTCACGAACCGACACGTAGATATAGGGGATCGGAGTGTCACGTTCCGACACATAGTATTAGTGGATCGGAGTGTCACGTTTCGACACATAGTGGTAGGGGATCGGAGTGTCACGTACCGACACAAGAGGAAGAAAGATAATGAATCTGGAAAGATGTTAATCTACTCAACCTAATGAACTTATTTCCCAAATGAGTATGGTAATGAGGCCTGAGCCCTCATGAATGAACTTGATGGTATTTATTGACGATTATAATATTTGTTGTTGCTACATGTTGAGTTTATAGTTGATTTATAATATTACTTGATATATATTATCTTCTATTTTGAGTTGGCCGATGATATCTACTCAGTACGTGTGGTTGTACTGACCCCCTACTTTTATGTTTTTCCCTTTGTTATTTGTGTTATGCAGCAAACGTTCCGTCAACTTCAACACAACAGTAATTCGGGCCAGATTTCGTCATACCGGATCTCAGGGTGAGCTAACGCTTCTAGCTTGGACTGGATCTTCTTCTATAAGTCTTGATGCCTTGACTTCCGGCATGGACTAGTTCCTTATGTATTTTTAGCTTCTTAGACATTCTTAGATAGTTTAGCTTAGTAATTTGATCATAGATGTTCTTGTGATGATGACTTCCAGATTTTGGGAATATTAATAATAGTTTTGAGTTGTTTTATTAATGAGTTTAAGTCTTCCGCATTTCTTTGTTTGATATTGTATTAAAATGTTAAAGGTTAGATTGGTTGGTTCGCTCACATAAGAGGGTAAATGTGGGTGCCAGTCGCGTCCCCGTTTTGGGTCGTGACACTGTGCCTGTCAGAATAACATCATCTACATATACTGCAACAAACACTTCCAAGGATCCTTCCTTTCTATAAAATAATGAGCGATCATAATGTGAATGTGAGTAGCCTCTGGATGACAATGCCTCAGTTAGTTTAGCATACCACTTGCCTGTTTAAGACCATAAAGTGACTTGTTTACTTTACAGACCAGTCCTGGCTTAAGAACCTCAAGGCCTGGAAGTATTTTCATATAGACTTCTTCATGAAGATCTCCATGAAGGAATACATTGTTAACATCAAGTTGAAACATGTCCCAACCTTTCTTTACAGCACATGCTATTAAAGTTCTTATTGTAGTCATTTTAACCACAGGTGACTAAGTCTCAGTATAGTCAATTCCACCCTGCTGTGTATATTCTTTCACTACCAGTCGTGCCTTGAACCTTTCTATGCTTCCATCTGCTTTATGTTTAACTTTGTACACCCACCTACTTTCAACTGCTTGTTTGTTTGGTGGTAAAGCAACAAGATCCCAAGTATTATTAGCATACAATGCTTCAAATTCTTGTGTCATGGCCTTTCGCCATGCAGGATTTAGTGATGCTTTCTCATATGATGATGGCTCACTATCATGATAAATATTCTCAACAAGTGACTGACTATCTGATGCAAAGACTTCAGGAGATATATAGTGGTGTTTGGTAAATAGTGCAGTAAGAGACAAGTTGGTGTTGAGTTGTGTGTTTTATGTGATGGTAGTAGCTGATTTCAGGTTAGGAATGTTAACAATATAGTCTTTCCAATGTGATGGAATTTTATTTTCCCTATGAGACCTTCTTTGTACTAGTGTAGAAGTTTCATGTTGAGATGGTGTTGAAGATGTAATGTCAATGGTGGAAGGTGTATTAGTATTTTCAATAATGTGATCAGGTAGATGAGAAGAAGTTGTATCAATCACATTGTTACAATCATTTACATAATTTTTATATGAGCCCAATTCAGTATAATCAGGAGATGAAATAGACTTCAAAACAGATGGAAAGGAATTACTTTCAGCTGATAAAGTAAAAGGAAAAACATGTTCATGAAAAATCACATCCCTAGCGATATGTATCTATTACTCCTAGATGCATAGTTGTTCCCCCCTAAACTGTTATTAACACCATCATAATTTCCATAACCACTTGCATAATTGTTTCCTTGAAAATTTGTTCTAAAATCCCTTCTTCCATGACCTTTGTTATCAAGAGTTTTTGCATTCAAAGAGACTGAATCTGTAGGCATTCGACCAATAGGCTTAAATTCTCTTTGTTTTTCTTCTTGGATCAACAATGAGAAAGCCTGACCCATGGAAGGGAGTGAATTCATCATGAGAATATTTCTTCTCACCACTATGTACAATTTATTTAATCCCATAAGGAACTAAATTAGACGCCTATCTTGCTCAGCCTTGTGCATACCATCCTTTGCACCACACACACAAACACAACTACAATGATTTTTCACATTCAAAGTGTTCAACTCTTCCCACAACTTCTTTATCCTTGTGTAATAGACAGTGATGTCTAAAATTCCTTGCGTGAGATCATTGATTTCCTTTTGGATTTGGTATAATTTTTCTCCATTGGTTTGATCATATTGATCTTCCAACTCCTTCCAAAGTCAGCAGAATCGTTTACATATTCTACACTGTATGAAACTTCTTTGATTAATGAATTCAGAATCCAACACGTTACCATGTCATCACACCTCTGCCATTGACGTAATTGAGGTGAATTAACATTTGGTTTCTCACAGCTTCCATCGATAAAACCCAATTTGTTTTTCACTGACAAAGCCCTCATGTCACCTCTTCTCCAAGATCTATATCCTGTTCCATCAAACTAAACAGGGACAAGCATCATCCCTGGATTATCCGAGGGATGCACATACAAAGCACTATTAGTATCACTTCCAGATGTGTTACTTCCCTTAGATGTGGATGTATTATCTTCGATAGCCATGGATGTACACAACAAAACTTATTGTGAATTACTCGACAAGGAAAAGGAAAATAGAGGTGTAACACAGAATAGAAAGCTGTGATAAAAAACAGATCTGGATCAACACAGAAACTTCAAAAACTTATTTTCAACTGAAGAAATCAATCGAAACAAATAACCAGAAGACGAAGGAGAGATCAATTAACCTTGCTCTGATACCATATTAAGGACCTGTGAGCAACAAGAACTCAGCCACGGATGAAGCCATGGAGTTCTTCAGTTGAGAATTAGGAGAAAAACAACACAGAAAGAAGATTGTAATTTTGTAAAATGATCCATTGATTGTTCATCACTCATGAGATGCTTATAAACATGTGTTTTAGATGAATCAACTAGTTTGTTAGAAAAACAAAATATCTAACTAACTAACTAATTGGTTATCTAACTAACTATGATGTCATTAACTACAAAATGAAAACTAACTAACTGAATGAAATAATTGATACCTATGCTTTAATTATGTTTGTTAATAATTACTTTGAAGACACACAATTAAGTGATGATTGACATTTTATGATTCTTGTTAGCTAATGCACTAAGATTATTACAGTGTAGACATAAGATGATACGGTAAGATATTTGAAATTTTGCTATTCGGTTTTTAAAGGTATATTTATACTATTATCATATTGATTTAATTCAATATGGTTTGGTAATTTGAATTTCAATTTTAATATTTTTTCAGTCTGATCAATTATTAATCACAGTACATTCAACTTCGACTAATAAGAACTCATAAAATAGAGTACTATGACTTCGATAATTCAAAAGAAGATTTCAATTGTGTTGAACTAACACACTACACATGTAGAAATATATAAAAAAAATAAATACAAACACTATCTTTTGTTAATTAATTACAGGTAAATATATTTCAATCAAAATTAAATAGTAAAAATTTTAACTTTTAAACATTTAGTTGATATATACTTAATATTAGGTATTTTATATATATATATATATATATATATATATATATATATATATATATATATATATATATATATATATATATATATATATATGATACCTAATATCAAGTATTTAAATATATTATTTCTAAATATTAAATACCATACGAAATACCAATTTCATTTTACATGTATACAACATATCATATCAAATATCAAAATATCAAAATATCAAAATATCAAAATTAGTATATCAAAATTTTCATATAATACGATATAATTACGTATATAACATACTATGCCTACCCCTAATTATTTATAGACACTTCTTGTAGTAACATATGTTAGACACGTGATTGTTTTCCCCTGCATATATAAGTTAGGATAACAATTGAACTTTTATTGGAGGTTTAGAGTAGGTCATAATATATAGACCAAAATATTAGTTTCTTGGTGCAAAATTACTTTCTTTGTAAACATAATTGAAATTATCAATGTCCAAATATCTTATAATGATCAGGTAATAGAGTACGATGAAATATATTTCTTTTTCTATATAAGGTGCCAAACAACCATTAAAATTGACATGCACGCAAACAAGACAGTACTCAATCGATCACATGTAAACAAGCATTTATAATCTATAATCTGAAGAAAAAAATTAAAAAATTTATTTAAAATTTTAAAGTTAAACGCTTATTTAAAATGACTTACTTGTAAAGATAATTAACGAAACAATAATTGTCTTGTCTAAATACATAGTGAAATTGAAGAAGCAATCATTTTCAAGAATTTGAATCATTATAAGTTCTAGAATTTAAATCTTTATAAATCCAAACTAGTTTGATGAATTATTTTTGGAGTTATAAAATCCAAAAACTTTTTGAACATCGACCTTACCCAAGGTGGGGTCTATGAAGACAGAGTGGACTAAAAACACTATTACCGTAGAAAAGTTATTTTTGAAAAATAGTCGATTTTAGGGAATCATTTCTTCAATAAAAAAGAGCGGCCAATGGAATTTGTTACAAAAATTAAATATGACCAGAAAATCAAAGTGCATAAACAACATTTATGTACTCTTTGGTAAAAGTTAGTTCAGAAATTGATCAGATAATCTCAACAACTATATATTTCCAACTGAAGAGAATCTAATTATTTGAACCTTTCTGGAACTCAACAACTCTCTTCACTCTCAAGTTTAATTTGCAGAACAAAATTACAAAACTGACATCTATTAAATTTTATCTTCTGCTCTACTCTTATTTAAAAATATAGTTGTTTGTCGTGCGATATTATATCATGATATGAAATTGATCATGAGATGAATTTAGCATTTTGATATGTGATTTTATGCTAATTTCATTTCATGATTTCATATCATGAGATAAAATTTTATATCCTCCAAAAATAATGATATGGGAATTTCATATCATAATTTGGGATTTTTAAATATAAAAATTGATCCATGAGTTTATATTTTGTTAAAACAACCGTACATATGTATTTATTAACCATTTATTTCATAAGCAAATAAATTATAATCACATCATTACTTGTAAAAAATTATTATTCTCACTTACATAAAAAGTATTATTATTTTAAATTTGATGAATATAAATGATAAAGTAGAAATTAATTGGCGAATTTAAATGAGAATGGAGGAAGTAATACTTTTTTGGTTTTCATAATACAAAAACTTCTCTTTCGGCTTTATATGAAAATGTTCAAAGCAATTTAATATGAAGATTGGCAAAATTGGTGATGTACGCTTGATAATCACTACTTCAATATGTTAGTACAAAATTAATTCACTGAAAATGTGTAATTGCACACAAGTGAAACAAGACATGAAACATAAGATACAGACACAAAGTGAAAATTGTCATAACTTTTACAATGTTAATAATTATTTGCGAGAATATCAAAGGAGTGATAAAATATTATGGTGTATGAGCATGAAAATATAGTTGTGAATGATATTAACCAACAAATGATTCAAAATAACAATGTTGGTTCGTCTTCTCGGTCATATAATCGAAAAATGCACGTTAAACATGTGAAGGTTGTCCGTAATTTGTGGGAAGATTATATTAAATACTAGTACACTACAATTTATGTTCAATATTTTTTATTGAATTAAAGTTAGATGAAACAGTTAATTAAGTGGAGAACGAATAGCTTTGTTATAATTTATTATGCGATTTTATAAATTTTTATTTATTTGATTAGATTAAACAAGCAATTGGTGCTATTTCAATAGTTTTACAACTTATGTGATTCTTAAGTTTATGAGAAAATATATAGTACAAAAATTTCATATCACATGTCCAAACAAAACTTTAACTTCATCTCAGAATTTCATATTATGATATTATATCATGCTTCCATATCGCACGGTCAAACGGGCCCTTAGTGTTAGAAATTTATTGACTCGGTTAATTTAAATTTACATTCACTATGTATTAAAAATTGGAGTCTGAATTTAGGATGTGTTTGATGTGGAAGAAAATATTTCTAAAACGAAAAAATTTCTTAATAGAAATAAGGAAAACGGATTTTATAAGACACATTTCAAGTTCTTTGTCTCATCCCACTAGAACCCATTGACCTTCGCAGTCCATTCGACCCTCATATTATATTTATTTACTAGATTACGTACACATGTATTTGAGGTAATATTTTCTTTGTTTACTTATCAAATACAAAAAATTATAAGTAACAAACTATAAGACACATATCTGCTCTAATTTTTTTTAAAAATATTTAGTATTAAAAATCTATTGATTCGATCAGTTTAAATTTACACAGACAACCCATTATATATATTTTTAAAAAACGGAGCCAGGATTTAGGGCGTGTTCGGTGGGGAAAAAATATATTTTTGAAAACAATAACTTTCTTAAATATAAAGAAATGTCTTTCCTAGTAGAAATAAGGAAAATAAATTCTATAAGTGACATTTTAAAGTTCTTTGTCTCTTTCAACTCTAACCCATTGTCCTTCCCAGTCCTGAATCCTCACACCCTCACTCCCCAACTCATTTGACACTCATTTTTGTTTTGCTAGATTACATATATATGTGTTTGAGGTAATATTTTCTTTGATTACTTATAAAATACTAGAAAATAAGTAGCAAACTCTTTGTTTTCCTAGAAACATTTCTATGTAAACATTTTCTTCATACTAAACACATCCTTAGGGGTCGTTTGGTTACGGTATAAGAGACATTTTATTCATGCATAAAAAGTTGCATTAGTTTTACTATATTTGGTAGATGTTTTGTATTAGATATAAAAGTCAACATAACGTATACGATGTTTGATTGTATTTTTGTAGTGTTACATAATTAATACAAATATAACTTATGAGGGAATCTATGTATAAAATTATGTAGGGTAGAATGTGGAATAAGTTATGTGACTATTAGTTATACATGTATTAAAGTGATAAATTATATATTTACCCTATTATTTTATTTCATTGTTTTTAATTGGAAACTTTATTATTTTCCTATATATAGGTTTGTTGTTTTTATTTCTTTTAATTTATTTTATTTTTTCAATTGGAAACTTTATTGTTTCCTATCAACATGTGTTATTTTTATTTCTTATTATATATAGAAAATTTTCATTTCTTTTTATATACTTACTGTTTTGATTGATTTATGTAATATAAATATCTTTTTAATATTAGAAATTGATTGTATATTTTTTAACAGTAAATATGATAACCAAATATTGACATTATATATTATTCAATATATTTCACATTTTATTAGCAAGTATTATTATTTTGTAAATAATATATATTAATAATTTACGGCAAGTTTAATATTCAATAGTTAATAATTCATGTATCGTAATCTCTATGTAACTAAATAATATTCACATAACTAATATCCACATAGCTAATACCCGCATAATTAAACCCAACATATACAACTAAACCTTGAATAACTAATAATTGCATAACTAAGAGCCCGTTTAGATGGGTTTAAAAGAAACTTTTAAAAAGTACTTTTGAAAATGCTGAAACTTATTTTTAAAATAAGTAGTTATGCGTTTGTATAAAAGTGTTTCAGTTAAAAAAATTTATTGATGTGTTGGTCGACACCCCTTCACTACATGTGGCTCCGCCACTGGTATTGGCAAATAAGTGCTAGTAAACACTTTTTTTTAATCAAAATATCTTAAATACCCTTAAAATTGTTAACATGATAAGAAATTGATTAATTTATGGTTTTTATACTTAAAAAAATTAAAACAAAATTAATTTATATTTTACATTCATAAGTAATAATATTTCCTATCATTCATATATTCCTTTATCATCACAATTTTTTTTATAATTATAATTATAATATAATAATAATAATAATAATAATAATATTAGTAATAATAATAAAAAGAATAATCATAATAACAATAATAATAATTATAATAATAATAAAAATGAAAATAATAATAAAAATAATAATGATAATAATTAATAATAATAATAATGATAAAAGAATTAAGGACAAAAATGTAATATGCTTGGTCAACATAAAATGACTTTTTAAGTTAAAAAAAAAACACCTCTCAACTAGTTTTTAGTTTTTGGCTTAAAATAAGTCATTTTGACTTAAAATAAGTTTGATAATTGTAAAACACTCTAATAAGTCAAAAAGTGACTTTTAAATCAGTTTGACCAGCTTTTAAGCCCATCCAAACAAGCTCTAACCCTACATAGCTAATACTTGCATAACTAAATCATGCATAGCTAACACATGCATAACTTTAACCAGTAACCAAACATAATGTTAAGAGCTTATTAGTTCTGAATGTGCCACTAACTTATTATTAAATTAACAATTAGATATTTATACATCAATAAAATTAAGCCTGAGACATAGGTGTGTCACGCCCCTTTATTTTCTCAAAGTATTTTTGATTTTTATTATTTGAAAAGAAAATAGTTTTTCCAATTAAAGTGACATTTTGAAAAGGAATAATTATTATTTAGAGTCGCCACTTGGAATTGAGTTTTGGTGTTCCAAGTCAGCTTATTTAAATTCCTAATCAAAAGTAAATTTGACTCTATATTTTTATTGGTCTGCGAACTAAAAATTCGGGTAAGGAATTCTGCTGACCGAGGGGAAGGTGTTAGGCACCCTTCGAGTCCCGTGGTTCTAGCACAGTCCCTTTATTAACTTCGGTATGACTTGACTTAATTTTTTGATATTATATTATTTAACTTAATAATAAAATTGTTATTTATCCTCAGATTTATTCTAAACTTATTTGAAACTGACTTATTTATTTTAAATGGTCTTTCTTTATTTTATTTTTTTTGTTGTGCGTCCATTAATTTTTAAAGTTGAACCTCCGTATATATTTTTTCTGCTTATATTTGTATGTTTTTAATTTTTAATGTTATTATAGGTAGAATATATATATATATATAGAGATCTAGTTTCTAAGAATTAAAATTTGTGTAGGAAGGAGATATTTAGAGTTCAAATTAATTTAAGATTATATATTTATTTATTTTAGATTTAAAAAATAAGAAAAACAAATAAATTTTATAAAATCTGAAGTTAGTTTTTATCAAGAAATCCTAAATAAATTTGCAATGTTATTATTATTTTTTAATGAAACAAAATTGTCCCTTTTTTTTAAAAAAAAAATTCTCTTTTTTCTTCTTTTTTTTTCTCTGCACGTTTTGTTTTATTTTAAATTTTTTATATATATTTTTTTGTTTTCATTAAAATTTGTTTCTCTTTTTTTTTCTTTTTTTATATTTTATTTTTTCATTATTTTCTTTATTATTTTATATATTTTGTCTTCTTCTCCCTTTTTTTATTAAAAAAAATTATTTTTGTTACTTCTTTTTTTTACGTCCTTTTTTCATTTTTTTTTTAATTTCTACTTTTTGTTTAATTAGTTTTATATTTTTAATTTTATTTTCATTCTACTTTTCTCTTCTTTTTTTTGTGATTTTTGATTTTTCACGTTTTTTTTTTATTTCTGTTTTTGTTTTTAAAATAAAAATATGTTACTTTTTCCTTTTTTCTTTTCTTTCGCTGTTTTTATTATGCTTTCTTGTTTGTTTTTTTTAAAAAATTTTTTATTCTTTTGTTCTCTTTATATGATTTTTCAAATTTATTTTTATATAATTATTAATAGTAATTATCACTATTTTATCATAAATCTCTAGATGAAATTTACAATTCTACTTAGATATTTTTTTTAAAAAAAATTATTTACTAATTATTTATATATCCTAATTTAACAAGTCTATAAATTTATTTTTTTTAGTGAAAAACTAGGCTCCAGAAAAACATTAACTATTCGAATACAAAATCAATTTTAATATAAATTGCATCTAAAAGTTTAGAATATAATAATAATAATAATAAATAATAATAATAATAATAATAATAATAATAATAATAATAATAATAATAATAATAATAATACAAAATGTATGATACATATTTTATTTCATATTATTTTTTAGCAAGAAAATTTTTTTATTCCGTTTTCTTGAACATTCATAAATTCTAAAAAGATTTTTAAAAAAAATTACAACATGCATCACATATTGATAGTATTCAAAAAAAACTTCATATTATTATTATAAGCATCAAATTTTCATACAACATTCCATTTAAATAATTCGAGAATTTAGAGTTACCTCGATGAGAAGATTGATACCACAAAAACAACTGCTACGATCTACTGATTTTCAAAGTTAATAATTGTTAATTAACTTTAAAGAGCCACAAGACCGAAAGTGCGAACAAAACCTCAGATTATAACTCAATTTTTAAGATAAAACTCACTTTTTTACTCATTTCTCTTTGGTATCGTACTTTTTTTTTGTAATATTCTCTGTATTTTTCAGTTTCAGTCTCTGTGTGTTCTCTCTATCTCTCTGTGTATATTTTTTCAACTGAACGTGTCTTTTATAATAATTTTGGCTGAGAGTCTGGTGCTAATTAAAAGGAACGTAATAGAGTGAGATTAGGATTTAATTTGAAATATTGTTTAGGGTTGAGAAATAATAATTATCCTACTAAATAACAATAATAGGAAAATTAGTTTTTGGGAGTTTGAGGTTAATTAAGATAAGGGGAAGATAATTTGAATATTTAGGACTCTTCTTCGTTTTTTCTTTTTTATTTTTTTCTTCTACCATTATTTTTTTTAACTAATTAAAAGTTGAAGATTTAAAACAAATACCATAAATTCATAATTTTTTATTATTAAAGTAATTTACAAATTATTTATTTTAAATATAGCTTTTTTTGGATTGTATTATTTAACTTAATAATAAAATTGTTATTTATCCTCAGATTTATTCTAAATTTATTTGAAACTGACTTATTTATTTTAAATGGTTTTTATTTATTTGTTTTATTTTTTTTGTTGTGCGTCCATTAATTTTTAAAGTTGAACATTCGTATATTTTTTTCTGCTTATATTTGTATGTTTTTAATTTTTAATGTTATTATAGGTAGAATATATACAGATATCTAGTTTCTAAGAATTAGAATTTGTGTAGGAAGGAGATATTAAGAGTTCAACTTAATTTAGGATTATATATTTATTTATTTTAGATTTAAAAAAATATGAAAAATAAATAAATTTTATAAGATTTGAAGTTAGTTTTTATCAAGAAATTCTAAATAAATTAGGAATGTTATTTTTTTTAAAAGGGATAATGTCCAAGTACCCCCTCAATCTATGCCCGAAATCAGAGACACACTTATACTATACTAAGGTCCTATTAGCGCCCTGCACTTATTTTATTAATAATTTTTTACCACTTTTCGACCTACGTGGCACTATCTTGTGGGCCAAACGATGGTTGATTTTTTTTTCAAACTAGTGCCACGTAGGCTAAAAAAGGTAGAAAATTATTTATAAAATAAGTTCAGGGGTAATAGAACCTTAGTATACTATAAGTGTGTCTCTGGGATTTCGGGCATAGGTTGGAGGGGGTACTTGTGCATTATCTCTTTTTTTAATGAAATAAAATTGTCCCTTTTTTAAAAAAAAATTCTCTTTTTTCTTCTTCTTCTTTTTCTTTTTCTCTGCACGTTTTTGTTTTATATTAAATATATATATATATATATATATATATATATATATATATATATATATATATATATATATATATATATTGTTTTTTGTAAAATCTGTTTCTCTTTTTTTTTTTCTTTTTTTTATATTTTATTTTATCATTTTTTTATTTTATTATTATTTTATAGATTTTGTCTTCTTTTCCCTTTTTTATTAAAAAAAATAATTTTTGTTACTTCTTTTTTTTACGTTCTTTTTTTATTTTTTTTTAATTTCTACTTTTTGTTTTATTAGTTTATATTTTTATTTTTATTTTCATTCTACTTTTCTCTTCTTTTTTTTTATTTTGATTTTTCAAGTTTTTTTTTTTTTTTTTATTTTCTGTTTTTGTTTTTTTTTTTTCAAAAAAAAGTTCTGTTACTTTTTCCTTTTTTCTTTTCTTTCGCTGTTTTTTTAAGCTTTCTTGTTGTTTAATTGTTTATTTTTTTGTTCTTTTTATATAATTTCTCAAATTTTACTTTTTCTTTATTATAATTATTAATAGTAATTATCACTATTTTATCATAAATCTCTAGATGAAATTTACAATTCTACTTAGATATTGTTTTTTTAAAAAAATTATTTATTAATTACGTATATATCATAATCTAACAAGTCTATAAAAAAAATTTTAGTGAAAAACTAGGCTCCAGAAAAACATTAACTATTCGATTACAAAATCAGTTTTAATATAAATTGCATCTAAAAGTTTAGACAATAATAATAACAATAATACAAAATGTATGATACATATTTTATTTCATATTATTTTTTAGCAAGAAACATATTTTATTCCGTTTTCATGAATTTTCATAAATTATAAAAAGATTTAAAAAAATTACAACATGCATCACATATTGATACTATTCAAAAAAAAAAAAAACTTCATATTATTATTATAAGCATCAAATTTTCATACAACATTCCATTTAAATAATTTGAGAATTTAGAGTTGCCTCGATGCGAAAATGGATACCACAAAAACAACTGCTACGATCTACTGATTTTCAAAGTTAATAATTATTAATTAACTTTAAAGAGTCGCATGACCGAAAGTGCGAACAAAACCTCAGATTATAACTCAATTTTTAAGATAAAACTCACTTTTTCACTTTTTTCTCTTTGGTATCGTACTTTTTTGTAATATTCTCTGTATTTTTCAATTTCAGTCTCTGTGCGTTCTCTCTATCTCTCTGTGTATATTTTTCAACTGAACGTGTCTTTTATAATAATTTTGGTTGAGAGTCTGGTGCTAATTAAAAGGAACGTAATAGAGTGAGATTAGGATTTAATTTGAAATATTGTTGAGGGTTGAGAAATAATAATTATCATACTAAATAACAATAATAGGAAAATTATTTTTGGGAATTTGAGGTTAATTAAGATAAGGGGAAGATAATTTGAATATTTAGGACTCTTCTTTTTTTTTTTTCTTCTACCATTATTTTTTTAAATTAATTAAAAGTTGAAGATATTAAACAAATACCATAAATTCATAAAGTAATTTACAATTTATTTATTTTTATTTATTTTAAATATATTTTTTTTAAAAAAAATTGGTGCTAAATCCTTATATTTTGGTAAAAGATTAGGTGCTCACAAGGTGAATCAGGAAACGAACACATGATAAAAGAATAGTAGATTAAGGGTGTGTTTGGTATAGAGGAAAATGTTTTCCATGGAAAATGTTTTCCTGGAAAACTAGTAGATTTTGGACTTATTTTTTCATGTTTGGTTGATGATTTTTAGTGTTTGATTTATGTCACGACCCAAATCGGGGACGCGACTGGCACCCACATTTACCCTCCTATGTGAGCGAACCAACCCATCTAAACCTTAACATTTCAAATATATCAACAGAAAATAATGCGGAAGACTTAAACTCATTAAAAAAACTCAAATCAAAACTATTATTATTATCCCCAAAATCTGGAAGTCATCATCACAAGAACATCTATCCTCAAATTACTAAACTAAGAATATCTAAGAAAACAAAATAATAGAAAGCTAGTCCATGCCGGAAGTCAAGGCATCAAGACTTGAAGAAGAAGATCCAGTCCAAGCCAGACGCATTAGCTCACCCTGAAATTCCGAAAGTAGTGAAGACTGGCTAGATCTACTGTTGAGTTGAAGTTGACGGAACGTTCGCTGCATTCCACAAATAACAAAGAAGAAAACATAAAAGTAGGGGGTCAGTACAACCACAAGTACTGAGTAGATATCATCGGCCACCTCAAAATAAAAAACAATATACATCAAATAATATCATAAATCAACTATAATACTCAACATGTAGCAACAACAAGTACTAAAATCATCCATAAGTACTAAGAAGTTCATCCATGAGGACTCACGCCTCAATATCATACTCATTTGGGAATTGGGTTCATTAGATGAGTATATTCATTATCTTTCAAGATTCATTATCTTTCTTCCTCTTGTGTCGGTACGTGACACTCCGATCCATATTCTATCCTGGTGCCGGAACGTGGCACTCCGATCCTCATTCTATCCTGGTACCGGAACGTGGCACCCGATCCATAATTCTATCCTGGTGTCGGAACGTGACACTCCGATCCTCATTCTATCCTGGTACCGGAACGTGGCACCCGATCCATAATTCTATCCTGGTGTCGGAACGTGACACTCCGATCCTCATTCTATCCTGGTACCGGAACGTGGCACCCGATCCCCTAATTCATCAAGCCTTCTTTTATACTAAGGCATCATCAATCTCATTATATAATATATCAAGCCTTCTTTTATACCAAGGCATCATCATTAACAAGTGAATTAGGGTATCTTTCAAGATTTAGGATTCAATAGCTTCATCATGCTTAGTTTATCACGATTTTATAATCACAAACATGCAAGCATACAATTAAGCACATAGCAGAGTTTACAATACTATCAATACATATCATTCGCTATTAAGAGTTCACTACAAATATCGTAAAAACCATAACCTACCTCCACCGAAGACTAGGGATCAAGCAAGAATTTTTCCCAAAGCTTTCTTCTTCTTCTTGTTCGATCAATTCTCTCTCCCTCTCTCTTGTTCTTTCTAGTTTTCTTATTCAAACCCTCTTTCTTTTACCCTAATTAACATATAATTAAGTGTAAAAGATGACAATGATACCCCACTAATTTATCCAAAGTTACCTCTTTTATCCCTCAAGAATTTGAGTTATTAATATAAACCCACGAAATCTATAATTAAGGAAAGAATAGTCCAAAACGTCCCTTAAAACTTAACCAGAATTCCGACTCCAACTGGGATTACGCAACCTGTGACGGGCCGTCGTGCCTGCGACGGTCCGTAACACAGGTCGTCGTAACGATCAGAGTTCTATTTTTCACCAAGGACACTGTGACGGTCCGTCACACCTGTGACGGTCCGTCCTGCAAGTCCGTTACGAAGTTCAGAGAGTCGATTTTCAGTACCCAATTTCAGAATTCCTAAGTATATTGAAACGAGACCCTGCGACGGTCCGTCGTGCCTGTGACGATCCGTCGTGGGGTCCGTTGCCTCAGCCAGTTTTTCAGAAATAAAATCTGCTGCTCAAAACGACTAAACAGGTCGTTACAATAGATACCAATTTACCCATCGTTCGTCCCCGAACGATCAAAAGAAGAAAAACAATGGTGAAAAGGAGTACCTGAATCTGTAAACAGATGTGGGTATTTTTATTGCATATCTGCCTCCTTCTCCCAAGTAGCCTCCTCAACCGGTCGATTCTTCCATTGAACTTTGATGGATGCAATCTCTCTCGACCTCAACTTGCGAACCTCTCTATCTAATATAGCAACCGGTTCCTCCTCATAAGTCAAATTCTCATCAAGCAAAACTGAATCCCAACGGATGATATAGTTTCCATCCTCATGGTATCTTTTCAACATGGACACATGAAATACCGGATGCACTCCGGACAGCCCTGGGGGCAAGGCTAATTCATAAACCACCTCCCCTATTCGCTTTAGTACCTCAAATGTTCCAATATACCTTGGACTTAACTTACCTCTTTTGCCAAACCGCATCACCCCTTTCATGGGTGAAACCTTCAACAAGACTTGTTCACCCTCCATGAACTCCAAGTCTCTAACCTTTCGGTCTGCATACTCCTTTTGCCTACTTTGCGCCGCTAGAAGCTTTTCTTGAATAGACTTCACTTTCTCTAATGAATCCCTCAAAAGATCAGTACCCCAAGGTCTAACCTCAAATGCATCAAACCACCCAATGGGAGACCTACATCTCCTACCATAAAATGCTTCAAATGGGGCCATATCAATACTGGAGTGATAGCTATTATTGTATGAAAATTCTGCCAACGGTAAAAAGCTATCCCAATGGCCACCAAACTCTATCACGCACGCGCGAAGCATATCCTCCAACACTTGAATCGTTTGCTCAGACTGACCATCGGTCTGAGGGTGAAATGCAGTGCTAAGGTCCAACCTAGTACCCAATTCAGCATGTAATGTTTTCCAAAACTTAGAAGTAAACTGTGTACCTCTATCTGATATGATGGATAGTGGAACCCCATGCAATCGAACGATTTCTGAGATGTAGATTTTTGCTAACTTCTCTGCATTGTAAGTCACCTTGACCGGGATGAAATGAGCAGACTTAGTTAACCTATCAACAATCACCCAAATGGAGTCATACTTACCCATTGTCTTTGGAAGACCAACCACAAAGTCCATTGCGATTCTCTCCCACTTCCATTCAGGAATGGGCATTCTCTGAAGCGTTCCTCCGGGCCTTTGGTGTTCATACTTTACTTGTTGACAGTTTGGACATTTGGCAATAAAGTCAACAATATCACGCTTCATTCTACTCCACCAAAAGTGTTGCTTTAGGTCGCGATACATCTTGGTTGCACCCGGATGTATAGAATACCTTGAACTATGAGCCTCTGCCAGAATAGTGTTAATCAAATCATCGATGCGGGGTACACATACCCTTCCCTTAATCCTCAAAACACCTTCCTCGTCGATTGTTGCTTCTTTAGCCTCTCCTTGCAACACTTTATCTCGGATTCGCCTTAGTTTCTCATCATCAAACTGTTTTCCCTTAATCTTGTCAAGAAAAGAAGATCTTGACTCCACACTAGCCAACAATCCTCCCTTCTCATTTATTTCTAACCTCGTCAAGTCGTTAGCCTGAGTCTGAACCTCTCTAGCCAATGGGCGTCTAGAAGCTTGCAAATGAGCTAGACTTCCCATGCTTCCCGCCTTTCTACTCAAAGCATCTGCCACAACATTCGCCTTCCCCGGATGATACAAGATAGTGATGTCGTAGTCCTTCAGTAGTTCCATCCATCTCCTTTGTCTCAAGTTCAAATCTTTCTGAGTAAAGACATACTGTAGACTACGATGATCCGTATAGACTTCACACTTAAACCTATATAAATAGTGCCTCCATTGCTTTAATGCAAACACTACCGCGGCCAATTCCAAATCATGGGTCGGATAGTTACGTTCATGCACCTTTAATTGCCTCGAAGCATAAGCAATCACATTCTTCTCTTGCATTAGCACTGCACCCAACCCAGAATAGGATGCATCACAATAAACAATGAAGTTCTTACCCTCTACCGGCAAGGTGAGGATAGGTGCGGTAGTCAACAAAGTCTTGAGCTTCTGAAAGCTTTCCTCACACTCATCCGACCATACAAATGGAACATTCTGCTTAGTCAAGTTCGTCAATTGAGAGGCAATAGAAGAGAATCCCTTGACAAAGCGGCGGTAGTAGCTAGCTAACCCAACAAAACTCCGTATTTCTGACACATTAGTGGGTCTTACCCAATTCTTCACTGTCTCAATCTTAGAAGGATCCACCATCACTCCATCCTTAGAAACCACGTGGCCCAAGAAGGACACCGCATCTAACCAAAACTCACACTTAGAGAACTTGGCATAAAGCTTTCTCTCCCTCAAAATTTCCAATACAATTCTAAAGTGCTCCTCATGTTCCTCCTTACTTTTAGAATATACCAGTATATCATCCATAAATACGATCACAAAGAGATCCAAATACGGCTTAAATATCCCATTCATCAAGCTCATGAAAGCAGCGGGGGCATTTGTAAGACCAAAGGACATCACTACAAATTCATAATGCCCATACCTAGTCCGAAAAGCGTTCTTTGGCACATCCGTTGCCCGTATTTTCAATTGATGATAACCGGATCTCAAGTCGATCTTCGAGAAGACACAAGCACCTTGTAGTTGATCGAATAAGTCATCAATGCGAGGAAAAGGATACTTGTTCTTAATAGTTACCTTGTTCAACTGCCTGTAGTCTATGCACATCCGAAAACTCCCATCCTTCTTCTTCACAAACAAAACCGGAGCACCCCAAGGAGATGCACTTGGTCTAATGAAGCCTTTGCTCAACAACTCTTGAAGTTGTGCCTTTAACTCTCTTAACTCCGCGGGAGCCATTCTATAAGGGGGTATAGAAATGGGGCGAGTGCCCGGTTCAAGATCGATACAAAAGTCAATATCCCTATCTGGTGGCATACCAGGAAGATCTGCAAGGAACACATCCAAAAACTCACGGACTACCGAAACCGACTCAATCGAGGGTACTTGGGTAGTGTCATCCTTGAGATGTGCCAAGAAAGCTAAACACCCTTTAATAACCATTTTCTTAGCACGAAGAAGGGATATGATACGCACCGGATTGGAAGTGTAGTCGCCCTCCCACACTAACGGGTCTGTCCCAGGCTTGGCTAACGTCACCGTTTTAGCATTACAATCCAAGATCGCAAATTGCGGAGAAAGCCAAGTCATACCCAGAATTACATCGAAATCAACCATTTCTAGGATAACCAAATCTACAGAAGTGTTGTTCCCCACAAAGTTCACCAAACCAGACCTATATACCCTTTCAACTACCACAGACTCACCCACCGGAGTAGAAACACGAATAGGCATATCAAGTAATTCACAATGTAAATTTAAACCATTAGCAAATGATGAAGATACATATGAAAACGTGGAGCCAGGGTCAAATAACACAGATGCCATGCAATCACAAACCAAAAGATTACCTGTGATAACAGCATCAGACGCCTCCGCTTCAGATCTCCCAAGGAAAGCATAACAATGGGCCCTATCACCCGTCTGTCCATTGCCCCTACCATGTTGTGATGTAGTGGCTCCGTTTTGCCCATCACCTCGGCCGTTTTGGTGACCACCATTACCTCGACCACCGCGTCCTCCAGAATGACGGCCTCTTCCATAACCACCTCTACCTCTAGCTATTGGGGGCCGATAACTCTGTTTTGGACAATATCTCTTAATATGTCCAATCTCCCCACATCCATAACACTCTCTGGGTTCATGCATAGGTCTCTCAGAGAAGTGTTGGCCGGTCTGAGGTGGACCCCCAACTACAGTCTGTAGTGAAGACTGAATTGGTCGACTTGCGTAACCTCCGGAGCTCTGTCCTCTAGAGTAAGAACCATTAAACTCACCTCCCCTTTGAAACATTTTTGATGTCGATGTCGTGGGGAAGTCATCTGGCTTCACTCCTTCCACCTCTATCACAAAGTCTACCACCTCTTGGAAGGATGTTGCCGTAGCCGCTACCTGTAAGGCTGAAATCCGCAATTCTGACCTCAACCCCTTCACAAAACGGCGAATCCGCTCTTGTGGACTGAAACAAAGTTGAGTGGCATACCTTGATAAAGCACGAAACTTAGCCTCATATGCGTTAACCGTCATCCTACCTTGCTCGAGACTCAAGAACTCATCCCTTTTTCTATCTCTCAAAGTCCTTGGGATATACTTCTCCATAAACAGGGTAGAGAAGGATGCGCAAGTCATAGGTGTGGCCTCTGTCGGTTGACACTCGACATGTGATCGCCACCACATTTTGGCGTTCCCTTGAAACTGATAGCTTACGAACTCAACGCCAAACCGTTCTACTATCCCCATCTTGTGTAGTAGCTCATGACAATCAACCAGAAAATCATAAGCATCTTCAGATTCTGCACCCTTGAAAACTGGAGGTTTCAATTTCAAGAACTTACTGAAAAGTTCGTGCTGATCGTTTGTCATTATCGGTCCAGTAGTCAGACGTGGAAATGTGCCTATCTCCAATGAGGCATCCATGCGGGGAGCCATAGTAGCCGCATGTCGTACCTCTGAAACCGGAGGTGTTGGTGCAGAAACCACTGGAGGTGCCTGACCGTGATCAGATAACCCGCTAAGATAAGCAAGAACCTGATTGATCATCTCTGGGGTAGGTTGGGGTGGCAATTCCTCATTCTGCTCTTGTTCAGTTTCCCCTTCCTCACCCTCTCTTACTACCTCCTCAGTCGGTGGAGGAGTCACCGCCCTAGCATCAGATGGACTAGGTGCTCGTCCTCTTCCTCTAGAGGACGTCCTCCCACGGCCTCTACCACAGCCTCTTGCCACTGTTCTTCCTCGAGCCACAGCCCCAGTGGCTGGCTCAGATGTTTCTTGTCTTGCCGTTGTTGCTGCTGGTGCGGTCGTTGCTCTAGTTCTAACCATCTGCGAAATAGAATGAAGATGGTCAGATACCAATTTGTATCACCTAGATACCAATTGGACTCAAGTAGTAGCACGAAAGAAAGAATGAAAGAATGGAATTTGCCTAAAGTCTTATAGCCTCTCAAGGAAAAGTAAAGGCGTCCCCCCACCGTTCCTTAAGACTCTACTAGACTCGTTCTTGTGTGATGAGACCAATGAACCTAATGCTCTGATACCAAGTTTGTCACGACCCAAATCGGGGACGCGACTGGCACCCACATTTACCCTCCTATGTGAGCGAACCAACCCATCTAAACCTTAACATTTCAAATATATCAACAGAAAATAATGCGGAAGACTTAAACTCATTAAAAAAAATCAAATCAAAACTATTATTATTATCCCCAAAATCTGGAAGTCATCATCACAAGAACATCTATCCTCAAATTACTAAACTAAGAATATCTAAGAAAACAAAATAATAGAAAGCTAGTCCATGCCGGAAGTCAAGACATCAAGACTTGAAGAAGAAGATCCAGTCCAAGCCAGACGCATTAGCTCACCCTGAAATTCCGAAAGTAGTGAAGACTGGCTAGATCTACTGTTGAGTTGAAGTTGACGGAACGTTCGCTGCATTCCACAAATAACAAAGAAGAAAACATAAAAGTAGGGGGTCAGTACAACCACAAGTACTGAGTAGATATCATCGGCCACCTCAAAATAAAAAACAATATACATCAAATAATATCATAAATCAACTATAATACTCAACATGTAGCAACAACAAGTACTAAAATCATCCATAAGTACTAACAAGTTCATCCATGAGGACTCACGCCTCAATATCATACTCATTTGGGAATTGGGTTCATTAGATTGAGTATATTCATTATCTTTCAAGATTCATTATCTTTCTTCCTCTTGTGTCGGTACGTGACACTCCGATCCATATTCTATCCTGGTGCCGGAACGTGGCACTCCGATCCTCATTCTATCCTGGTACCGGAACGTGGCACCCGATCCATAATTCTATCCTGGTGTCGGAACGTGACACTCCGATCCTCATTCTATCCTGGTACCGGAACGTGGCACCCGATCCATAATTCTATCCTGGTGTCGGAACGTGACACTCCGATCCTCATTCTATCCTGGTACCGGAACGTGGCACCCGATCCCCTAATATATCAAGCCTTCTTTTATACTAAGGCATCATCAATCTCATTATATAATATATCAAGCCTTCTTTTATACTAAGGCATCATCATTAACAAGTGAATTAGGGTTTCTTTCAAGATTTAGGATTCAATAGCTTCATCATGCTTAGTTTATCACGATTTTATAATCACAAACATGCAAGCATACAATTAAGCACATAGCAGAGTTTACAATACTATCAATACATATCATTCGCTATTAAGAGTTCACTACGAATATCGTAAAAACCATAACCTACCTCCACCGAAGACTAGGGATCAAGCAAGAATTTTTCCCAAAGCTTTCTTCTTCTTCTTGTTCGATCAATTCTCTCTCCCTCTCTCTTGTTCTTTCTAGTTTTCTTATTCAAACCCTCTTTCTTTTACCCTAATTAACATATAATTAAGTGTAAAAGATGACAATGATACCCCACTAATTAATCCAAAGTTACCTCTTTTATCCCTCAAGAATTTGAGTTATTAATATAAACCCACGAAATCTATAATTAAGGAAAGAATAGTCCAAAACGTCCCTTAAAACTTAACCAGAATTCCGACTCCAACTGGGATTACGCAACCTGTGACGGGCCGTCGTGCCTGCGACGGTCCGTAACACAGGTCGTCGTAACGATCAGAGTTCTATTTTTCACCAAGGACACTGTGACGGTCCGTCACACCTGTGACGGTCCGTCCTGCAAGTCCGTTACGAAGTTCAGAGAGTCGATTTTCAGTACCCAATTTCAGAATTCCTAAGTATATTGAAACGAGACCCTGCGACGGTCCGTCGTGCCTGTGACGGTCCGTTGTGGGGTCCGTTGCCTCAGCCAGTTTTCCAGAAATAAAATCTGCTGCTCAAAACGACTAAACAGGTCGTTACAATTTATGAATGAAAAATATTTTTGAGAGACATCTTTTATTTTTACCAGAGTAAAAAATAATTTATAAATTAAAAATATTTTTTGAAAACAACGTTATTATTTTTTTGGGGGTGGTGGTGTAACGACCTGTTTAGTCGTTTTGAGTAGCAGATTTTACTTCTGGAAAAAATTGGCTGAGACGACGGACCCCACGACGGACCGTCATGGGCACGACGGACCGTCGAGGGTGTCTCGTTTCAAAACACTTAGAAATTAGAAATTTGAGTGCTGAAATCGACTCTCTGAACTTCGTGACGGAATGGCAGGACGGACCGTCACAGGCGTGACGGACCGTTACAGATTATTTAGTGGAAATTGAGTCTCTGAACTCTGTGATGGACCTGCAGGACGGACCGTCGCAGGCACGACGGGCCGTCACAGGCACGACGGGCCGTCACAGGTTGCGTAATCCCAGTCTGGGTCGGATTTCTGTTAAGTAATTTAAGGGGCGTTTTGGACTATTCCTGCTATAATTATAAATTTCGTGGGTTAATATTAATAAGTCTAATTACTTAGGGGTTAAAAGAGGTAACCTTGAGTAAATTAGTGGGTTATTATTGCCATCTTTTATACTTAATTATATGCTAATTAGGGTAAAAGAAAGAGGGTTTGAATAAGAAAAATAGAAAGAACAAAGAGAGGGAGAATCAATCAGAGAGAGAGAGAGAGAGAGAGGAACGAAGAGGAAAGCAATGATTTTGAGGATTAGCTTGCTTGATTCCAATTCACGTACCGACACATAGTAGTAGGGGAGCAGAGTTTCACGTACCGACACAAGAGGAAGAAAGATAATGAATCTTGAAAGATGTAAATATACTCAATCTAATGAACCTAATTCCCAAATGAGTATGGTATTGAAGCTTGAGTCCTCATGGATGAACTTGGTAGTACTTATTGATGATTATAGTACTTGTTGTTGCTACATGTTGATTATTATAGTTTATTTATGATATTAACTGATATATACTGTTTTCTATTTTGAGTTGGCCGATGATACCTACTCAGTACTTGTGTTGTGTACTGACCCCTACTTGTATGTTTCTTTCTTTGTATTTGTGGAGTGCAGCAAACGTAGCGTCGTCTTCAACTCAACCGCATCTCTAGCCAGTCTTCATTACACCGGGATTCAGGGTGAGCTAATGCTTCTAGCTTGGACTGGATGTTCTTCTTCAAGTCTTGATGCCTTGAACTTCCGGCATGGACTAGCTTTTTACTTATTTTCGCTTTCTTAGATACTCTTAGTTTAGTAATAGAGGATAGATGTTCTTGTGATGATGACTTCCAGATTTTGGGGATAATAATAGTTATTGAATTGATTTTATTAATGAGTTTAAGTCTTCCGCATTGTATTTTGTTAATTATGTTTGAAATGTTGGGGTTTAGATTGGTTGGTTCGCTCACATAGTAGGTTAAGTGTGGGTGCCACTCGCGGCCCGGTTTTGGGTCGTGACAGGACCATTACAAATTTGCAAATGTTACAACCTACAATAACAAACTAAAATCAAAATAAAATAGTCCAACAAGACTAAAACTAAAACCAAATAGTTACAATGTGAACCCCTTACTTTAATCTTTAGGTTTTGAGTAAACAGTAAAAACTAGTGAAGCGGCTTAGTGTGAAGTTGGTAGAGTACCAATAATTTGATATAGTTATAGTGTCTAATTGTATTTTAAATTATTAATATTTGATAATTAGGAAGGGTTAAATAATAATTTTTTACCGTCTTATTGGGTTATTGATTTACTCAACAACCCAATAGTGAAAATCGATATCGAACCAATAATCTAATAAATTTTTTTTATCAAACCCATTAAAAACCCAATGACCAAATAATATTTTTTTGGATTCAATTTATCGATTGGTTCGATTTTTATACACCCTAATAAGTGGTAACTACTTTAATTTGATGTGATAAAAGTTAAGGCGACATTAGTTATCACTCCCATTCGTATTATCGACTCTTAGAAAATTTAAAATTTGACTATTATTACTTTATATAATTATTTAATATTAAAATAAAATAAAAAAAAAAATATTTTTTTAATGAGAAGTGCTAAATGACAAGAATTATGTGGTTATAATTTGATCAGAATTGAAAAAAAAGACTAAGTTAACCCTTCTTCTATTTTAAAATAAAGTCAAGTCTTTATTACCATTATTTTCTAAATATCTAGAAATACGTGTGAACAATAATATTATGTTTAATGTACTTTATAATATGGAACGGATTAGCATCTAACTTTATCTTCTTCTAATTTTTTCCTAATTCACTCTTCTTCTTTTTTCTCTTTCTCTTCATCTTTTTTTTTTGTCATTCTTTCTCTTTTCTTTTTCATTACATGTAAAATTAAACTATACAAATTATAATATCATAAGATATCTTTGAATACAGTTTATTAATTATTTTCTAATTTTGAATTTGAAAAATAACATTTAGTTATTTCTATTATATATAAATCATCTAATTCTAAAATTCAGCACACAAAATACATTCATATCTATCTTTATAACACAAAATTTGTTGGAATAATATTACATTGGCTTTCTTTATTTTAATTTCATTATATTAAATGAAATACATTGTCATCAACATTTAGAATAATATGAAACAAACTCATTGGAATATTATATTTCATAATTATCTTCTAAAATAGATGAAATATATTTTTTATAATTACTATCAAGATCATTTCTTTTCAGATAACGAAAAATCTTTTTTTAATAAAGTTTGTATTTTAATGTGATAACTATAGAAAGATAAGTTTTGTGGGATAATTTAATAATTAGATGGATTTTATGTATTAAAAAATAAGAAAGTAATTTTCTTGTTATAATTTTTTTGATATATTTGGTTGTTAAATGAGATCGTCTCTTATGAATCATATGAGTTTAAGTATTCCTATAATGTGTCGATGTCTGCTAATTCTAAAGTATTTTGAGTTTTGATTGTTGTTATTGAAATTATTCAAATTATATTTTTAATATTATGCATAACTTAATTTTTTTCTTAAGATAGTAATTATTATAATTACCTAATTAATTAGAACTCATATTAATAACAAATATAAGCAATGATTATCAAATCATCAAATTGGTATAACACAAGAGCACAAGACTACAATATTAATGCTTCTAGGTTGGAACATATGAACTAGATTATTTTGAGTTTTGACTGTTATTGTTAAACGATTTTACATTATATTAAAAAGTTAAATAAAATGTAATAAATTTATTTATATAATAAATAATAATAAAGTTACTTAATTTTATAAATTCATATTTAGTTTCAAAATAATATTAATTTAGGGGAAAATAATATTATTATTATTACTACAACTATGTAAACTTAATATTTAACATATCATTTCATAACAAACATTTTTTTTATAAAACAATAAATAAAATTAATAGAGAAAAATATTTATGTTATGAAACTTTGATAGTTCAAGCTTAACAAATTTGTGTTGTCATTATTATCGGAGAACTATGAAGATGTTTTTCTTTATAAAAAATTATTTTGAAATCATAAAGAACTTTTTATATCTGTTATGTGTTATTATAATTTTTCAAATGAAGCTCTATCAACATTTTAAACCAAAAAATATTTGTATGCATCTCTAGTATTATAAGAAAAAATTAATTTTAAGGAGTCTTTATTTGTGTATGATACGACTCATATGGGAACGAGGATATGAAGAAAATAACATAATAAGAGAAAAATTATTGTAGTTCCAATTTTCTTCATATTTTGCTCACAAATCATATGAAATATACTTTTATTATTTAACTTATTTCTAGAAATTTGATGCGTAACAATTCATTTAAATACATAGGAGTAGTTGTTTTGTCAACACAATTAATTTCAGATTTTTAATTTTGAGTATTATAGATATAAATTTTTAATATTTAAATTTAAATATAATTTATCTTTTCTAGATTAGAAATTATAAACTAAAATAGATCATCTACACTTTACTCCTCTTTTATACTTTTAATTTTTTTCTTTTTGTCATTTAGAAATAGAAAATAAATAAACAAAAAAAGAATAAGTAAGAAGGAGGATCTTTTTAAACTAAAAAAGCGATGTAGTTTTTTATTATATACTCCCTCTGTTCCTATTTACTTGTCCATATTTTTTTTTATCTGTCCCTATTTACTTGTTCATTTTAACAAATCAAGAAAGGACAATATTTTTTTTCCTAATATGCGCTTATTTAATTCTAGAAAAATTCTAGTACTACTAAGTTGTAATGCATGCTTTTTAGAACTAGAGAATACATTTATTATACTTGAAAAATTGCATAATCTTTTAAGTTAAGGGTAAAATTGTAACTTATCTATAATAATCATTGGTGCCTCAATATGTATGTCACTTCTAAATGTAAGGATAATGTTAAGTAGGAGTTTAACTAAAACACTGATAATGTCATGTAGGAGTATAACTAAAAGTTTTCGTGCAATTATTTTTATATTAGGAGTCCTTAACTATATGACAACCTTGGAGTCCTACTCTCTAAGAAACTCATGTATATGTATATATATTAATCATTCAGTTAATGAATAAAAACATAGATATTGAAACACAGTTCTTACATGGTATCAAGAGTGATTAGAGGTTAAACCAACCTTTTCTTCACAAAGAAAATCGATATAAACCAACAATTTCTCGATGGGTGAAACCAGTAGCTCTTCCGTGATCCCTAGCCTATCTACCGTCTCTCCAACTCCAAACCTTGCACATCAATTGTCCGTGAAACTCACATCTTCAAACTTTTTGTTGTGGAAGATACAATTTATGCCTATGATATATGTTTGTGGCTTGAATCATCACATTGATGGTACTACACCAACACCAACACAATTTCTGGACGATACCAATACCAAACCCAATCCGGCGTATCTGATTTGGTTACGCCAAGACCAACTTGTTCTAAGCTGGATTGTTGCTTCTGTATCAGAAAGTATCCTACCTCAGTTGGTCGGAGCGACGACTGCTCGTGCTTCTTGGGACAAACTTGTTGCTGCGTACGCTTCAGGATCAAGGCCATACATTCATGAACTCAAAACATAGTTGCACGCTTTACGTCGTGACAATGATAGTATTGAGTCGTATGTACAAAAGGCGAAGGAAATGTCAGATAAGTTGGCTGCACTGCAACATCCTGTTTCCAATGATGATCTGGTAGAATTTGTCCTTGCTGGACTAGGACCTTCCTATCGTCTTTTTACTATATCACTTAAATCACGATAGGTGGAAATTAATTTTGATGCATTGTATGAATTGTTGTTGAATGAAGAACGACAATTAAAAATGGATGAAGCCCTTACTTTTATTGCACCTACAACACGATATACTCAGAGTTCATTTTCTACCACCCATGGACGTGGTAAAGGCTGAGGAGGCCGAGGTCGTGGGCGCTTCTCAAATCAAGAACAAAATCGTGGGTCTCATAACTCGAGTCACACCAATTCTTCTCCACATCAAGGTTCAGATTTGTCTGGAATTATTTGTCATAACTGTGAAGGTAGAGTTCATATTGCACATATGTGTCCCTCTCCTAGGATCAACAATAGCGATAAAATGTCTTGACAACCTGTTTCCAATTTAGCAAGAACCCCTTCTTCACAAAATTAATTGATGGATTGTGGCACCACACATCATCTTACTGCTGATCTTGGTAACTTGGGTATTCATTCCGAATACCAAGGTCTTGAGGAAGTTACTATAGGTAATGACTCCAAAATTCCTATTTCTCACATCGGTAAAAGTTTAGTTGTTATGTTTGACAAGAAATTCAATCTTGATGACATCCTACATATTCCAACCGCTGCTCAAAATTTATTATCTATTAGTTCTTTTGCTAAATCTAACCAAGTTTCAATTGAATTCTTTCCTTCTCATTTTTTGAGTAAGGACTTGGTGACGAGGGACACACTGCACACAGACCCGAGTAAGGACGGATTGTATTCTCTTCCTGTGATAAAGTCACTTGCACCTGCTTCCTATGCTGCTTCACTGGGAGTTTGGCATGCTCGTTTAGCTCATACATCCTTTCGTATTGTTTGTCAAGCTTTGTCGTCTAGCTTCATTGTCCCCTCTTTGAAATCTATAGGCTTATGTTCTACATGTGCTGTTAGTAAAAGTCATAAAGTTCCTTTTCAAGAGTCTAGTTTTCAAGCTTCCGAGCCTTTAGCTTTAGTTTGTTCAGATGTTTGGGGCCATGCTCCAGTTGCTTCCAATGAAGGATATTGATAATATGTGATTTCCGTTGATCACTCTAGCAAGTATACATGGATTTATTTCCTTGGTTTTAAATATGAAGTTCTTTCAATATTTATGCAATTTCGTAGAATTGTTGAAAAATATTTTGGTCGTCCCATTAAAAGTTTTCAAGCAGAATGGGGAGGAGAATATCAAGCTTTAACAAATTACTTGCGAGATAAAAGAATTGTGCGACGTTCCTCTTGTCCATATACCCCTGAACAAAATGGTTGTGCTGAAAGAAAACATAGACATATTGTTGAAACTGTCCGAGCATTGTAACATCATGCCAATGTTCCACATAAATTTTGGACAAATGCATTTGATACTGCTGTGTATACTATAAACTGTTTACCAACCCCTCACTTAAAAAATAAAACTCCATTTCATGTGTTATTTAACACCGATCCGGATTACTCTATGTTACGTGTTTTTGGTTGACTTTGTTTTCCATGGCAACGTCCTTATACAAAATATAAATTATCTCTTCGATCTAGATCTTGTGTGTTTATGGGCTATAGTAAGTTACACAAATGATACAAATGTTTTTCCTTAAAATTTTATGTTTCTCGTCATGTCATATTTGATGAAAATGTTTCTCCTTTTGTTTCACAGGATGTTGTGGTGCCTCTGTCTATAACCAATGATATATTAGAACCTCTCTATGTTACATTAGCACTCGAACCTTCTATTTATCCTTTTAGCTTTCCACCAACGGTGCAACAATTTTCAACACCGACTGACACATCAAATCAATCTCCGTCCTCATCATCAGTTGATCCTATCCCTGGACACACACGTGTTACTGATTAGCCTTCACAAGATGTAGCTTCCATGGTGTTATTTGTAGTTTTGATGATTTGACAAACTTAGGGACCTCATAAAGGTACCGGGTTTTCTACTTGAGTATTGCAGGTGTATTGTTCGAAGTATTGTAGATCAAACAAACTCAGAGACCTAGTAGAGGTACCAGGCTCTCATGATGACGAGCCAGTCAACTGCCAGCTAAAAATGGTGCAGAAAGTAGGTGCACACTTCCCGATGGCGTCAGAAAGTGTGACCTTTCCAGCCAATGGCAAAGAAGTTTAGGAAAGTAACTTGCCCATATAAAAGGCACTTTCCTAAACACTTTTCTTCAGTTTTTGCAACTTGATAAACACTTTTCAAGAACTCTTGCAAAGGCTAATAGAAAGCAAAGGCAGAATCATTCCAAAACAACAGCAACATCTGGAGCATTTCGTCTAGTTGTTAAGGAATTTATTCTCTTGTTCTTATATTGTAAACCACTCCTAAATCTATAAAGGACTTGGTGTGTTGTGTTAGAAGTCTAGGTTGTTCAAGGGGGATAGCTTAGTGGGTAGATTGTTTTCTACTTAGGCTTGTTGAGCAATAGAGGACTATTGTTCAACGGTAAGATTGATAACTCATTCTTACGTTTGGTGTAATCGTGTTTTACTTTTGCTTTTGAAGATTAGTGAAAACGATTGAAAATCCTGTGGAACAGGTCGTGGTTTTACTCCCTTAAGCAAGGAGGTTTCCACGTAAAATCATTGTGTTGATTTTACTGCATTTAATTTTCTGAAATTTTCTGAAGTGTAGTAAGGGACCTGGTCCATTACTTGTTAAGTGAAGACATACATTCTATCAAGTGGTATCAGAGCAGGCACTACCTATTTGGTTAACACCAAGGAAGTGATTTTTCTCTAAGAATGGCAACTCCACTTAACCTCGAAGAAGGTCAGTCGTCACACAGACCTCCTCGTTTCAATGGACATTTCTACAGTTGGTGGAAAGTTAGAATGCACGATTACCTTATGGCTGAAGATAGCGAGCTATGGGACATTATACTAGATGGACCCTTTGTTCCCATGATGGAAGAAAAGGATGGAGAAAAGACCATTACTGTTCCAAAGCCCAGGCAGAAATATGATGATGCTGACAGGAAAAAGATTGAAAAGGGTTTCAGAGCTAAAACTCTTCTGGTCTGTGGGATAGGACCTGATGAGTACAACAGAGTGTCAGCCTGTGAGTCTGCTAAAGAGATTTGGGATAGCTTGTTGACTGCACATGAAGGAACTGAACAAGTCAAAGAATCTAAGATTGACATGCTCACTTCACGATATGAGAACTTTAAAATGAAGGAAGGAGAAACAATACATGACATGTTCACCAAGTTTTCTTCCATTACAAATGAGCTGCGAAGTCTGGGTGAACCCATAAGCATGACCAAACAAGTCAGGAAAGTACTTCGAATTCTTCCAAAGTCTTGGGAGAGCAAAGTTGATGCCATTACAGAAGCCAAGGACTTGAAAGTGATGACCATGGATGCTTTGATTGGAAATCTTAAAACACATGAGATGAATCGAAGCTACGATTTGTCAAAAAGGGAAGCCAAGAAGGACAAGTCTCTGATGTTGAAGTATAAATCAGAAGAAGATTCAAGTGATGATGATGATATGGCATATCTCATCAGTAGATTTCAAAAGGTTGTGAGAAAAAACAAAATGTATAAAAGAGGAACAAATGGGACTCGAAATGCTGCTCAAGGTGATACTTGCTACAAGTGTGGAAAATCTGGGCACTTCATCAGAGAGTGTCCTTTGCTCAAGACTGAAAACAAGGAACATCAAAAACACAGGGGTGAAAAAAAAACAGAAGGGACCTGGTACTTGGAAACAGAGATCGTAAAGCTGCTGCTGATATGGTTGTCAAAAGGGCTCTTGCTGCATGGGGGGGATTCTTCAAGTGATTCAGAAGATCCTGATGAGCCAAAAGATGTGTCTATGGTTGCTGTGCATGAGGAGGAAACTGTCTTCAATGAAATGTTTGCTCTCATGGCACACACAGAAAATGAAGAAGAGGAAAATCAGGTAACTCTTCTTGACATCAAAATTGACTTGGATAAATATTCTCTTAAGAAATTAAGAACCTTGGCAAAAGTCATGCTAGATTCTGTGATAGATTTAACATCTGAAAGAGATGCCATGAATGTTGAACTTGAAATTTTAACTGAAAACAAAGTTCAATTTGAAGAGACAATGGCAAGAATGGTGTCTCTAGAGTTAAATAATTCTGAACTTAAGCATCAGTTGTGTCAGTTTACTGAAGAAGCTGAAAAGCTGAATGAAAAGCCAAACAGTTTGCAAGCTGAAATTCAAGAAAAATTGAAAAACTCTGAGACAAATCTCAGATTGTCACTTGAAAAGAATAACAAATTAGAACATGATGTTGTGAAACTTAAGGAGGAACTTGAAAAATCTCTTAAGTGGACCAAATCCTCAAAGTTGCTGTCAAATGTGACAAATCACAGTAATTTCAATAAGAAAGGACTAGGAAGTCTGAACATAAGTCCTCCTTATAATCCTCACAGTAAGTATGTGTTTGTGTCTGATAATCTGTTGTGTCTGCATTGTGGTAAGAATGGACATTTGAAGAATGAGTGTGTTAGCTGGAAAAACTCATGTGAAAGATACTCTAATTATGCTGAAAGACAGAATGTACCAAATGAGAGACCTGGTCCTAAAGAACCTGTCTCAACTCACAGATTTTCAAAGAAAAAATCTGTTCCTGCTCCTAGGTCCTTTGTTAGAAAGATTCAAAGTCTACCATATTGGGCCAAGTACAATCTGATCACTCCTTTGTCTGCCTACTGGGAACTCAAGCTGAAATGGGTTCCCAAGCTTAATAAGTGATTTTTGGTGCAGGTGAGTGAGAGGAGCAGTAGTCAGTGTTGGTATATGGATAGTGGCTGCTCTAAACATATGACTGGTGATGTAAAGAACTTCCTCTCACTCAAGACCCTCCAAGGAGGAGGAGTCTCATTTGGTGATGGCAAGAAGGGGTACATTTTGGGAGTTGGGAAAGTAGGAAGATCTCTTGAAGATTCAATCGACAATGTTTACCATGTGGATGGGTTGAAGTACAGCTTGCTAAGTGTGTCACAAATTTGTGATAAAGGAAATGAGGTCAAGTTTACTTCTGAGAAATGCACTGTGGTGAGTTTAACTACAAACAAGGTAATTCTCACTGCACTCAGAAGTAAAAATATGTATGTGGCAAACTTGGAAATCTTTCATGGAGATGACTTAACATGTCTCAGTGCTCAAAATGAAAATGCTGATCTCTGGCATCGTAGGCTGGGACATGTGAGTTCATCTTTATTGAATAAGTTGATTTCAAAGGACCTGGTCCGAGGGTTGCCCAAGATGAAGTTTGCTGAAAATAAAATATGTGAAGCTTGTGTTAAAGGAAAGCAAATCAGATCATCATTCAAGCCCAAGAATCAGGTAACATCATCAAGAACCTTAGAGCTGCTTCATATGGACCTCTGTGGACCCTTGAAGATTCAAAGCAGAAATGGCAAGAAGTACATTTTGGTGATTGTTGATGACTATTCAAGATACACCTGGACGAGATTTTTGAGATCAAAGGCAGATACAGCTGATGAGCTGGTGGTATTCTTCAAAATGATTCAAACCAAATTGAATCAAGTTGTTTGCAGCATTAGATCTGATCATGGGACAGAGTTTGAAAACTCAACACTCGATAGATTCTGTATGGAAAATGGTACAAGCCACAACTTCTCTGCTCCAAGAACTCCTCAACAAAATGGAGTAGTGGAGAGAAAGAACAGAACCTTGGTGAACATTGCCAGAACTATGATTATTGAATCAAATCTTCCTCAAAGTTTCTGGGCTGAAGCTGTTAATACAGCATGTCATGTTACCAATAGGTGTCTAATAAGAGCTGTGTTGAACAAGACTCCATACGAACTGCTCAACAACAAGAAGCCAATGCTGAACTATCTTAGAGCTTTTGGATGCAGATGTTTTGTGCTAAACAATGGGAAGGATGATCTGGGAAAATTTGATCCCAAAGTGATGAAGGAGTATTTGTTGGATATTCCTCATCCAACAAAGCCTACAGAATATTCAACAAACGAACACAATGCATTGAAGAAAGCATTCATGTTGTTTTTGATGAAAATGGAAGCTTGAAGAATGATGGATCAAATGATGATGATGATGATGTGTTAAAAATGCTAACATCCAAGAAGATTGAAGGTGCTGAAACAGATGCAGACCAACAACTGAAAAATGATTGTGATGATCAGAATCACAGTCTACCTGAAGAGGATGCTGAGGTTGAACAGGATGATAGGGTACCTGGTACCACTCAAAACTCCAGCCAGAGTACATCAGACTCCCCAGAAGATGATGTCCCTCCTGATGAAGAAGATCATGATGGTCTACCAAATCAGTCTGCTGCAAGGTCAGGATGGAAGCATAGTTCATCACATCCTCTTGATAATCTCATTTCTCCCTTGAATTCTGGAATTCAAACTAGATCAAAAACAAGAAATCTAGTTGCATTTTCAACATTCATATATCCATTGAGCCTAAGAATGTTAAAGAAGCATTAGGTGATGCAGACTGGATCAATTCTATGCAAGAAGAACTTCATCAGTTTGAAAGAAGTAAGGTATGGTACCTGGTTCCTCGACCTGAAGGCAGAACAATAATAGGAACCACGTGGGTATTCAAAAACAAACTTGATGAAAATGGAGCTATTACTAGAAATAAATCCAGGCTGGTGGTGCAAGGATACAATCAAGAAGTAGGAATTGACTATGATGAAACTTTTGCACCTGTTGCCAGAATGGAAGCTATTAGAATCTTAATAGCTTTTACTGCCTTTATGGGATTGAAGCTGTATCAAATGGATGTGAAGAGTGCATTTCTGAACGGAGATCTCAAAGAGGAGGTATATGTCAAGCAACCTCCTGGTTTTGAAGATGCAGAGCTACCAAATCATGTGTTCAGATTGAATAAGGCACTATATGGTCTGAAACAAGCTCCAAGAGCATGGTATGAAAGGTTGTCGAAGTTTCTGCTGAAGAATGGTTTCAAAAGAGGCAAGATAGACAATACTTTGTTCTTATTAAAAAGAGAACAAGAATTGCTTATCATTCAAGTTTATGTGGATGACATAATTTTTGGAGCTACTTCAGAACACTTCTGTGAAGAATTCTCATCACTGATGGGAAGGGAGTTTGAAATGAGCATGATGGGTGAGTTGACATTCTTCCTGGGGCTGCAAATCAAGCAATCATCAAATGGAATTTCAATATGCCAGGAGAAGTACATCAAAGAGCTGCTGAAGAAATTCAATATGTTTGATTCCAAACCTATTGACACTCCTATGGGAACAAATTCCAAGATGATAGTAGCAGAATCTGATCCCTTTGTGAATCAGACAATGTACAGAGGAATCATTGGCTCCTTGCTATATCTGACTGCTAGCAGGCCTAATATTGTTTACAGTGTTGGAATGTGTGCCAGGTTTCAAGCATGTCCTCGTGATT
This sequence comes from Solanum peruvianum, assembly GCA_027705065.1. Lineage (NCBI taxonomy): Eukaryota > Viridiplantae > Streptophyta > Magnoliopsida > Solanales > Solanaceae > Solanum > Solanum peruvianum. The sequence goes on along the minus strand of JAKWJD010001762.1, from coordinate 31,474,941 downwards.
CACACCTGCAGGCTGCAAAACACATTCTTAGATACCTGAAGAAAACAGGGGATCTGGTTCTCTTTTATCCTGCAGGTGACACTTTTGATCTGGTTGGTTTTGCAGATGCTGATTTTGCAGGTTATCAAGTTGACAGGAAAAGCACCTCTGGAATGGCTCATTTCCTTGGATCATCACTTATCTCTTGAGGCACTAAGAAGCAGAACTCTGTGGCTCTTTCAACTGCTGAAGCTGAATACGTAGCTGCTGCTGCTTGTTGTTCTCAATTGTTGTGGATCAAGCAACACTTAGAAGATTTTGGGATCCACATCAAAGCAATTCCTCTAATGTGTGACAACACTAGTGCTGTGAGTATGGGAAAAAACCCATTTCATCATAAGAGAACAAAGCACATTGATGTTAGACATCATTTTTTGAAAGATCATGTTGAGAAGGGAAATATTGTGCTCACATACTATCCAACGGAGGAACAGATTGCAGACATCTTCACCAAGGCTCTCAGCAAGGACCAATTTGAGAGAAATCGGCTGAAGTTGGGGATGTTGATCTCCAAGTGATGTTTTTAGCTTCCAACAGTAGAACTCCCTTGATGGTTAGAATTGCTGTGCAGGTATCCTTTGTGTGAATTTTAAATATTTGTTGAAGATCATTTTTTGTACCTTTCGTAGGTATACTCTCAATAGGGACCTGCTCAGCAAAAGAAGAGGCTAGAACAATTAAGGAATGAAGTTAAACTCTATCATGGTACCTGGTACCTGTCCAGGTTAGCATTTTTACATTAAATTTAAACTAAAAAATTTGACCGTTGAAAATGCCACGTGTCAGTCATCGGTTACTCTAATCGATCAGTCCAATCGTTTCTCTCTCAAACGACGCATCTAATCAAGGACCTGGCACCTTTTCACTTCTTTTTAAAAGGGGTCTTTTCTTCTTGAAACTCTCATCCGTCTCTTAACTTTATCTCTCTCATTTATCACAAAGGCTTCTCACATTCAAAGGCAAATCTTTCTTCATCTTCTTTTTGTTCTTCAACGACCCCTTCCAGTATCACCAATATGTCTTCTTCTTCATCTTCTTCTAAGCAAATGCTGGACGTAGTTAGTGAAATTGCGCCCCTTGCATTCTATTCTCCAACCCCTTCTCAAGCCAGCATTCCTCCCCCACCCAGTCCTCCACAAAATACTCCAGATAACCCTTTCTTCTCCATCGATCTAAACACTTCTACAGAACCTGGTACATGTGAAGACATGTTGCCTGACAACATGTTTGAGGGAGATCTACCAAAACACAGGGCTTCAGAGTCAAATATCCTGGCAGCGAGTGAGGAACTCGTGATTGAGAGCCTGGCAATGATGAGAGAAGAGGCCAGAACAGAACACACTGATGCCCTGGAAAGAGAAGAGGTAAGGCCTTCTCAACCCATATTTGATAAAACCCCAGATTTAGGGCGGTACTCTTCTTCCTCGTCATCTGAATCTGCAAGTGAGGAAGAACCATTAAAATGGAAGGTGGAGAGTATAAAGGGGAAGGAAAAGGTTGTGGAGGAGGCTCCTAAGAGAAGACCTAATACAAGGTCTGCTGCACAAAAATTGATGGTGGATGCCTTGAAGGCAAGTACACGATCTGCTGCTGCAGTCAGAAGTGCACGAACTTTCAAGGTATCAAATTTTAAGATACCTAAAGAAAAATTGGTTGAGTTGTCTGGAGAAGAGGTTGAAAAGAAAAATAACAAGAAGAAGTCAGAAAAGAAAAGGGAAAGGGTTACAAAGAAGGTTGAAAAGTCACAGTCAAAAGGGAAGAAACCTGAAAGGAAGAGGAAGCGGACACAGGAACCTGGTTCTCAAGCCAGGAAAGTTGAGAATGTCAACTTACAGGAAGTAGTTGACAGTCTGAGGAACCAAGCAGTTCTTGCTGGAAGAGTGTTTGATATGGGGATTATCACTCTTCCGGGCATGGACTCTCTGCATGACATGGTGGAGATCCAGTCTTGGCTGCACCTGTTCAACAAGAAATCCCCCATCCTCCATGAAGAAGAGGTTCGTGAATTCTATTACAATGTTCAATTTCTGGAAGATGGGAGTCTCCTCACACGTGTGAACAATGTTTCCATTTCTTTGAATGAGGAGGTGTTGGGCAAAATCCTCAGAGTGCCTACAGAGGGGACCCGGTCCGTGCAGGGAAAAACTTGCTCTTCAGAATTCGCATCTCTGATTTCAAAGACTCCCTCAACCAAGGTTGCTGGGATCTATAAGAAAATTATGAAGAGTGAGTATCAGCTGGTCTTCGAGTTCGTCAACAAAGTGGTGCTCCCTCGCACTGAAAAGAGAACACTTGCTACTGCTGCTGACTTGTACATCATGGAGATGCTGTGCAGCTTTGCAGCTCTGAGCCTTCCTGGTCTTATGATTGAACACATTCACAAAACAGTTATCGAGAGGAAAGGAGTACATGGAATGGGGTATGGATACTTTCTCACTAAAGTATTCAAGCACTTTCAGATTCCTCTTGGTATTGGAAAGGTGGGGACAGTTAAACAAACCATCTCTGAGCACACCTTGTTTGAATGTGAGTGTATTGAAGGCAGAGGCTTACCAAAGAGCAAGATGGCTCAACTTCTTGAGGACCTGGATCAGCTTAAACATGAGACTGAAGAACTCACTGTGCGGTTGAGTAGTAAAGAGGCTGAAATTAATGTACTCAAAGCAGAGCTGCTTACTGCACAGAGTGAGGGACCTGGTTCTTCAGTTGTACAAGCCCTGGAGAAAGAGAATAATGAGTTGAAGGCGAAGATAACTGCCCTGCAAGAAAAGGCCATCAAGGATAATGATGCTGCCAATGCACGACTCACTCTTGTTATCCAGTCCCTGTCCAAAACTCTCCCCTCTTCCTAAACTGTCAATCAATCCTTCCCTGTGTCTCTTTTGTTGTGTGGCTAATCATCGTTTTAATGGATTTTTAGTTTGTTTTTAATGTATTTATGCTATAATGGCATGTTGGTTACTTTATTCCTTTGCTGTTCTTCCTATGTTCTTTTGTGAATGCTTTTCCTCTACTGTTTGATTGCTGATTCGCTCTGATCTTGTTCAGTATTTATGTTGACTCAATGGTTTACTGCATATATTTTTTATGATGCCAAAAGGGGGAAGTAAACTGTAAGTAGCTAAATAAGGGGGGAACATACTTTAAGGGGGAATATACAGTAAGGGGGAATACACAGTCAGGGGGAACGATTTTGGTGAAGATTTCAGATCATATCATTGTTTGTCATCATCAAAAAGGGGGAAAATGTTATTTGTAGTTTTGATGATTTGACAAACTTAGGGACCTCATAAAGGTACCGGGTTTTCTACTTGAGTATTGCAGGTGTATTGTTCGAAGTATTGCAGATCAAACAAACTCAGGGACCTAGTAGAGGTACCAGGCTCTCATGATGACGAGCCAGTCAACTGCCAGCTGGAAATGGTGCAGAAAGTAGGTGCACACTTCCCGATGGCGTCAGAAAGTGTGACCTTTCCAGCCAATGGCAAAGAAGTTTAGGAAAGTGACTTGCCCATATAAAAGGCACTTTGCTAAACACTTTTCTTCAGTTTTTGCAACTTAATAAACACTTTTCAAGAACTCTTGCAAAGGCTAATAGAAAGCAAAGGCAGAATCATTCCAAAACAACAGCAACATCTGGAGCATTTCGTCTAGTTGTTTAGGAATTTATTCTCTTGTTCTTATATTGTAAACCACTCCTAAATCTATAAAGGACTTGGTGTGTTGTGTTAGAAGTCTAGGTTGTCCAAGGGGGATAGCTTAGTGGGTAGATTGTTTTCTACTTAGGCTTGTTGAGCAATAGAGGACTATTGTTCAACGGTAAGATTGATAACTCATTCTTACGTTTGGTGTAATCGTGTTTTACTTTTGCTTTTGAAGATTAGTGAAAACGATTGAAAATCCTGTGGAACAGGTCCTGGTTTTACTCCCTTAAGCAAGGAGGTTTCCACGTAAAATCATTGTGTTGATTTTACTGCATTTAATTTTCTGAAATTTTCTGAAGTGTAGTAAGGGACCTGGTCCATTACTTGTTAAGTGAAGGCATACATTCTATCACATGGTGTTCCCTTGATTTAACAAAGTATAGTTGCAGAAAATACTCAATCTTCTGATACGAGTCAATGCAATGATGTTAGAAACACTTTATCTACTGGTATACTTGGTCCAGCAGCCCCGCCTTCGCAAAAGATGGTCACACGATCTCAAACAAGCTCATTGAAGCCAAAGAAACCATTCTCGATGGCTGCTACAACACCAACTTCAGCAATTGTGGAACCTTCTTGCCATTCACAGGCTATTAAGGATGTCCACTGGCGTCGCGCCATGTCAGAAGAGTATAACACACTTATTCAAAATGGTACTTGGGAACTAGTTCCACAATCTACATCTCAAAATATAGTTGGTTGTAAATGGGTGTTTAAGATGAAGCTAAAGTCAGATGGTTCATTGGATCGTTACAAAGCAAGGCTTGTGGCTAAAGGATATCATCAACGATCAGGTCTCGATTTTGCTGATACTTTTAGTCCAGTGGTTAAGCCGGCTACCATACGATTATTGCTATTCTTGGTAGTGTCTCATCAGTGGCACGTCACTCAACTAGATGTATCCAATGCGTTTCTTCATGGGAAATTAGATGAGATTGTAAACATGTCTCAACCTCTTGGGTTTGTTGATCTTACTCGTCCAGATCATGTTTGTTTACTTGAACGATCACTCTATGGACTCAAACAATCTCCACGTATGTGGAATAAATGTTTAACTGATGCACTTCTTTCTCTAGGTTTTGTGGGATCCAAAACTGATTGTTCTCTGTTCTATATGCCGAATGTTCTGTTTAGTCTATGTTGATGACATTCTTGTTATGGGCTCTAATTCAGGTCATATTGCAGCTCTTATAACCAAATTGAAAACTCAGTTTGCTGTTAGAGACTTGGGAAAATTGTCTTATTTCTTGGGCATTCAAGCCAACTGGAAACCTGGTGGATTGCATTTATCGCAAGGTAAGTATGTCATGGACCTCCTTAATCGTGTGCAAATGGGGTCGTGTAGTCCCGTCTCCACACCAACTTCATCCTCATACAAGCTCTCCAATACTGGTGGATGTCCATTCCTTGATCAAACTCTATATGGAAGTACTGTTGGAGCTCTACAATACTTGACATTTACTAGACCGACATAGCGTATGCGGTAAACAAAGTACATAACTTATGTACTGTCCTATGGAGTCTCATATGGTTGCCGTCAAACGTATACTTTGTTATGTCAAGGCTACAGCTTCTCATGGATTATTTTTTTTCTCGAGGCTCATCTACCTAACTTGATGGTTACAGTGATTCAGATCGGGGAGGTGATGTTGACGATCACAAGTCTACCACTGGACTCGCTATTTTTCTTGGATCCCATTTGATTTGTTGGGCTTCTCGAAATCAAAGAGTTGTATCACGGTTGAGCCAGAGGCAGAATATCGTGCATTAGCTGCTGCTACCTTTGAAATGACGAGGGTCGAACATCTCCTTCGAGAGATTGGGTGTTTCATCACCTCTATTCCCATTCTTTGGTGTGATAATCTTAGTGCTACCTACTTAACTGATAATCCCATCTTTCCTTAGCGTACAGAACACATGGAAATAGATTTTCATTTTTTTCGTGACAAGGTTCGTGCAAAGAACTTATCAGTCAAATATGTGAGCAGACATGATTAAGTAAGTCGCTGATGCTCTTACCAAGCCTTTGTCCAAGGTCCGCTTTCTGGATTTGAGGAAACTCATGTATATGTATACATATAATCATTCAGTTATTGAATAAAAACATAGAGATTGAAACACAGTTCTACACTAAAGTGGACAACTAAATAGGGACAAATGAAGTAGTTTTTTTACTATTTTTTATTATATTATTTTTTTACTACTATGTTTACATTTTTAATTTTCTTTTTGTAAAACAATATCTTGTTTAGATCTTGAAAATATCAAGAGAAAAGAGTAGGTGAAACTTATGTTTTCTTCGATAGATTTTGTTATTTCTTTTTAATGTTTAATTATGGAATCATAAATAATTAATGTGATCAATCATTTTCAATACATTAGAAACCTAAGTGAAGTATATATTTAATATTTGAGTTAAAGGATAAAAATATCGAAAAATAAACTAGTTTATAGTGTGAACATGTCCTTTTACCATTCTAGCCATATTATGACCAAACTTTTCTCGCTAAAACGATTTTTTCTTTTTTAAATTTATTAACAAAACATTTATTTTGATACGGTTGCCTATGGAGTGGGTAATTAATTCTGGTTCAAAAATAAAATCTACCTCTGTGCTTATTTTACTTTCATGACGAATTCTTTGTCATCATTGGCAATAAGATATACTTTAGAAAGAGTCCAAAAAGTGTTGTATAATACACATTTTGAGATGCATTTGCCCCTCTTCAATGATAATTAGATTTCTACTTTTATAACAATAATTGATTAATTAGATAATTTTTTAATTTTATAGAAGTAAATAAAAAAAACTGATTAATGTATGAATTAAATTTAAAAATAATGAAAGAAATTACATATTTGCCTCGTCCGTAGGCTAACGAAAAAAATTCTCGTAACAATAATTTTTATTTGCATATTTTATAATTTAATTTTTCAATGAAATGTTAATATTTAAAATATCATGCTTTATCAAAAACTATTAATATATACTATTTTTTTGTTCGAATAAATTTTATTGCATAATGTTTAATTTCACCTGAACAAACTGAATTAATCATTGATGTTCAAATCTAAAGAGATCACATGTTAAAGAAATTTAAATTTATTTGTACATTAATAATATAATAAATTATCTCACATATAATAAAATAATTATTCAAAATAATTTGTTTCAAATCAAATCAGAACGGAAGATGAAAAGCATGATGGTCAGTCAAAGGTCAAAGAATCGGCGACCCCCAAATATTATTAATTTTGCAACTCCCATCAGTATTTTCAAAACAAAACAAAACAAAAAAGACTGTGCAGTCAGTAATTTCACATTCAGAGCAGAGAAGAAGAGAGAATTACTTTTTCTTTCTCTCTCCTTTTCATTCACATACAGATACAGTGGGTGGGTGGTTTAGAAGAAAAGAGGATCTAATGGAGTACGAAAGGATTCACAAAGTGCAGGTACAAATTTTGCAAATTTTTTTCTTCTCCTGCTGGTTTTGAATACAATTTACACTATTGTCTTTTCAATTGCTTTGTTTTTTTAGACTGGTATAATATCTCCAAGTAAGCTGAGGATGAAGGTTATAGGGCATCAGCAGCAGCAGAAGAAGACGAAACAAGGATCAAATACTAATTCGTCAACAACTTCACCTGTTAGGAGGCTTCATCAGGATTCTGAGTTTGTCAACACCAGTTTGTTGGCTGCCCAAACTCAGGAACAATGTATGTTCTCTTGATTCAAATTTAACTGCTGCTGCTTTAATAAAGTGATGTTCAAATTATTACTTGTTATATATGCAGATTGCAATTATGAAGGTAGAGAAAATGGCGGAAATTGTAGCTCAGTCCATCCAGTTAAAGGATGTGAAGATGATTATGATAGTACATCCAGCTTTGAATTTCATAAAGGGGAGAGATCATCAATGCAGCAGCATTCAAGGTCATTTTCACGCCCTATGTCTTCCAAGTGGAATGATGCCGAGAAGTGGATAATCAATAGACAACCTAATTATCATTCCAACAAGATCCAATTACACAACCGGGGCGCTACCACCAGCATGGTTAAAAAGGTAGATTTTGCCCCTGAAACTAAGGATTTGACTGAGGTGGACTCCTCTTGTTTGACTGAAGATATAACAGGTACATCATGGATTTTAATTAACTGCCTTAACTTAATGGATTCTTTTTACACTTTCAATTAAAATACTGATTGCACACCTCAGCTCCACTACAATCTTAAGCCACTCATTTTAGTGTTAGGCACCTTTGTCAAGTAGAATTCATACATCAGGAAAATTCTACTTTCTTAAATAATGATGCATGCATGTATTTATTGTTTCATCCACACTCTTGATGGTTTGGCCTGCTTTAACCAATGCAATGCAATCACTAGTATACAAGTTACTATGCTTCTGCCGGGAAGCATAACAAAGTCTTTGCTAAAGTACTGAAAATGGTGTTGTTTGTTATACAACTGTAATTGTACACACATTACAGATTAAATAGTTTTTGATGATTTCCCTGTTATATACAACATTGATTTGATGATTGAATATCAATGCAGTTGGACCTGCAATTAGATCAGTCTCCATGAGAGACATGGGAACAGAAATGACACCTATTCCAAGTCAAGAGCCTTCAACAACGGCTACACCTGTTGGTGCAACAACTCCACTCCGCAGTCCCACTTCTTCAATACCATCTACACCTCGTAGAGGACAACCAGCTCCAACGCCTACAGACAATTACATTGACAATGCTTCTCAAACTTCAACAGAAAACAATAAAAGGGAATTGTCGGAGGAAGAATTAAAGATGAAGACGAGAAAAGAGATTGTAGCCCTTGGTGTCCAACTTGGTAAAATGAATATAGCTGCTTGGGCCAGCAAAGATGACAAGGATAAGAGCAAGGCTGATGCTGAACGAATGGAATATGCTAAAAGGGCAGCTGCTTGGGAGGAAGTGGAAAAGTCAAAAGACACTGCAAGGTTGTTCTAATATTAAACTTTCAAACACATTTTAAAATCTATGTTCTACCGTTTAATTATGAATTTTAACAGAAAGACCATTGATCTTCCAGATATAAGCGTGAAGAGATAAAAATCCAAGCTTGGGAAAGCCAGCATAAAGCAAAGCTAGAGGGAGAATTGAGGAAAATAGAGGTACATCTGATTGTCGATATAGTAAAGTATGTTCTACCGTGATTTAAAAGCCGCACTCTTGGAGAATGTTGGGGACATATTTGATTGATCTGAAGTTGATTATGTATGTTTGTATATCAAAATTCTGCTACTGAGGCACCTCTTAGAAATTAACCAACCCGTGTACGTATTCATACTTGAGGCCATTTAGCATCATATTAAACTTTTATCATGAGTTGATACTCCTGAGCTTAATTTACTGGAAAAATTTTAATGTTATTTTGCACTCATGATATGTATTGTTCAGGCACAAGTTGAACAAATGAGAGCACAAGCTCAAGCAAAGATGGTGAAGAAGATTGCAATGGCAAGACAAAAATCAGAAGAAAAGCGTGCTGCAGCTGAAGCTAGAAGAAATCAGCAAGCGGGAAAAACTACAGAGCAAGTTCAATACATACGCCAGACAGGTCGACTTCCTTCTTCGTCTTTCACATGTTGTGGCTGGTTATGATAAGAACGATTAAGCAGCAGCAGGATGCAGATCGTAATCAAGTTTCGCATGCACATTAAACTTTCGAGTTAGCTTCTCTCATAATGTCCGGTTTTGTATTAACTGAAAGTATAGTATCATGTTGAACATTGTCCGTCCTTGTATCTATATTTTTGCAACCTGCAAATATAAGTTTTTACATGGAATGAAGTTTGGGTTGGTCATTGATATTTTGGCTTCTAACTTGAATAATGAAACCTGGCTCTTCTGAAAGTGTCTGAAAAAGTGAAAGAAGATTCCTTTTGTTCCCAAGTCTTTTTTCTTATAATTTTTTTGGATAGTGTTTCACAAATGAGTGAAATATGTATCTTTTTTGTTATTTCTTTAGTGTCTGGGTGGTCTCAACACTTCACATAAAGTGTTAAGGCCTTGTATTTCTTGCTAGTTTGCAAATTATTACGAACATATAATAAAGGTACAGAAGCCTATATTCTTTGGGAATTTTTTTCCAGAAGGCTTTCTTCATTTTTGACCAACATTTTCATTCATATATTCAATGGAAAAGAGATGTCCTTAAACTATGTGAAATTGAATAAAAATGTCTTCTGTTAATAGTTTGATCTAAAAAAAATTCTCACATCAATGATTTGATCCAAAAGTGCTTCTTGTTACTTGCAATTTTACAAGTTTGGTCTAGATAAGGTAAATGACGCAGACTTTACCACTACCTCATGGAGATGAAAAAATTATTTTCAAAAGACTCTCGGTTCAAGCACAACAAATCTAGATAAAAGGAAGATTGAGATATCGAAGAAAATCTAGCTAGTAACAAGGAAACTATACAAAGTTTATGAGAAGAAAGCAAAAGCAATAAATAAATAGTGTGACAATCAAAATACAATGACCAACATACTAGAATAGATTATTAAAAACAATAAACAATGATAAATATCAAAACAAGAATTACAATAATACAACTAGCACAATGACAAACACCAACCACCCTAAGCTAGACAACACTACTATGCCTACTAACCTTCTACCTAATATGTTTTCTCCATTCCCAGGGGAGATTCAATGTACTTGGGGCCTAAAGCGAAATCATAATTTGAGGCCTAAAATATTAACAAAGTTCATATACATATTTATTCAAAGTTTATATTTCTTACACTATTTAGATGAAAAATATTAGTATCTACTATTGTTTTTTAATACTGATTTCAGGTAAGATTTTATCAAACTCTTGAAAAACATTCTTTCAATGAGGAAATTATAATGCCTTGTTGACATAATTTTATCAGTAATAAGTTGACAAATATTAAATAAGGATAAGAGTTAAGAACCATAGAATCTGATTCAAGAAGTTGATGACTTGGTATTACACCATTAATTATGCTTGTTGTAATGTTTGAAATTAAATTTAAAAAGAAATTAAAAAAAATTGTAATTCATTTTGTTCAACACTTTTCACTATTATTTTTTATTTTTAACAGAGTAAAAAAGATGTTAAAGTGGGTAAAATAGTATATTCCTTTTTTTTTTTCATAATTAATCAATTTTTCTAAAAATATTAACACATAATTTATTCTTAATGATAATTCGGAGCCCCCAAAATTTGGGGCCTAGGCATAAGCCTTATTTTACAAAGGCAAGAGCTGAGCCTGTCCATACCCTTCTTCTAAGGTCATGTTCACGTTAACCTAAAGTTGCATCATATTCTATCTTATCACCTCTCTCCAATATTTTTTCGGCCTACCTCTGCCTCTCCTAGTACCCTCTTTAACCAACCTCTTGTCCTCCTTATAATTGGTGCATTCACGCGTCTCCCCTTCACATGTCCAAACCATTTAAGTCTCACTTCTCTCATCTTTTTTGACATGGAGGACACTCCACCTTATCCCGGATATCCTTATTTCTAATCTTATCGCTCCTAGTATGACCACACATCCATCTTAACATCCTCTTCTCTGCAATATACATTTTCAGAACATTAAAGTTGTTTACTAGCCAATCACCATCCCATAGAAAAATGCCGGTCTAACCACCATTCTATAAAACTTACCTTTGAGTTTTGATGGTGCCTTTATATCACACAAGTTTCAGAGGCAAGCCTCCACTTCATCCACATCGTGCAATACAAAGTGTGATATTTTTGTTGATGTCCCCACTCCCATGGATTATAGACCCAAGGTACTTAAAGTTGTCTCTCCTGGTGATATTATATATTATTATTAGAAAATACTTATCCTGCTTCAAATCGGAAAAGATTAATACATAAAATATTTTCTATTCAATTAGAAAATTTATACACGAGTTTTTCTATTTTGATTGATAAAATAAAATTAAGAAGAAAAAAATTAATTTCTATTTATTTATTAGGTAAAGTAGTTTTAATTGAAAAGAAACACGGATATAGTTCTTTCAAAGTAATATTTTTAGGAATAGATTGTGTATAAGAAGAAAAGAATAATATACCTATCATAAATGACATTGTTGATCCATTAAGTTAACCAAATGAGCATTTTTGAACAAAAATATTAGTTGTTGGAGCATTTTTGAACCAAGGGAATTTTAATAAGGTTTTACAACATTTGAAGACATAGAAAAGAGTTTTTTAAGAAAAACATGCAAAAGTGAAAGTCAGACTTAAGGTTGAAGTGAGTCAAAGGAAAGAACAGAAAAGAAATAGTGCTACAAAAATAAAAGAGGTGGAAGGCCTAGGTGCAATGTCAAGGAGGGAAGATAGTCACTAAACATACCCAAATGTATCACAATGGACCTATGTTACAAGCGAAGAAAGTCCTACCGTGATCATAGAGTGTAGTTTGGTTAACCTAAGCAGCGAAGATAAGAGTAAGCCTATGGCGTGGAGCACTAACTCTGTTTGAACCTATTCTTGAGTGTGAGTATTGAAATAGATCCTTGTACCTTAAATTCATAATCACTATGTGAAAATTGAGGATTTTTTTTGAAGTGAGGGCACTAATTGCATTATAAGAGAATTGGTACCTTGGTGATAGGAAAAGCAGGAGTGCTATTTTTTGACTGGTGGATTCGTGTCATGATATGATCCACATGTGATTGCTTGAGCTTAAATTGCCTGCTTCTATGCAAGTGTCATTTAGAGTCATAGTGCATCGCTTGAGGACAAACAACGAATATAAGTTGAGGTGTTGATGTACCATGAGTTCATGGTATTCCTAATGCATTTCACTTAAGGATTGAGTGTGTATAAAGACGTTTTGTATTGATTTTAAATTTTTTTATGTCTTTTAATGCATGAAAGATGTTCATGCATAGAACAACAGAGACAATTGAGAAAGTGTAGAAAAAATACCTATGGAGGCAATTGATGGCAAGTCGTTAAATAAAAGCCCTGTAGATGATGATTGTAGATGAGAAGCTAAGGCATTGGAGGAAATGAGGGAATTATGTCCAAGTGTGGAAGCACGACTAGCATCTATGGTCTATTGATCGCTCGACGAACTGTACTAGTGAACTGTAGTTTGAGATTGCGAGGGTTCTACTACCTGATACTTGAAGAATCTAAGTGTGGAGTCCCGGAGGAGCTTCGACAGACCGTAAATGGATAAACGCACCATATTGTTGGTCCATCTTTGATTAAAAGAAGAAGCAATCTAGGCAGGAACATTTTTTCAGTCCTGGTTTACAGAAGCAATCCACGGACCGTCGATCGATCGACGACCCCGTGGTAGATGACTTTTAACTTTGAATGTAATACACTAGGAAATGATTGTTATTACTAGGAATGTTTCGTTATGAACTTATGGGGAAAACACACATCCTAGTCTTTCTCATATTGATAACAACAAAAAATTACTCTTGTTCACTTGCTAATAATACAATTAAAGCAATTTTTTTTCACAAAACCCCCCTTTACTTAATTATTTCAGAAATACCTTGACTAAAAAGATATGATCGTGGGTTAAAGTTACCATATTCCTTGTGGGATCGACCCCAACCTACTAGTTGGGTTATTTACGTGATAAGGATCACTTATGCTTCTTTAGGGAGGTATAATTTGAGCATATCATCTTCGACTTCCCATCATTTAGATTGAGGTTGATTGTATTATTGTGTGAATCTGGGTGTGATGCTAGTATGTCATCTCTTCTTCTCAGAAACCATGTTGCAGGGGTCATTTTCATGCCATTTCGTGGTTAGTACCATGCTGTCGAAATGGCGTTTATCTATCAGTACTTGTGAATTACCTGTTTGGTTTCTTATCTATCGTTGCATGCGTAGTATCTACTTTGTTATTTATTTAGGTTGGAATTTATCTTTGGTCTACAATAGACTAGTGTTTCCTTAGAACCATGCCGTAACGACCTGTTTAGTCGTTTTGAGCGGCAGATTTTATTTCTGGAAAAATTGGCTGAAACCACGGACCCCAGGACGGACCGTCACAGGCACGACGGGCCGTCGCAGGGTCTCGTTTCAATATACTTAGGAATTCTGAAATTGGGTACTGAAAATCGACTCTCTGAACTTCGTAACGGACTTGCAGGACGGACCGTCACAGGTGTGACGGACCGTCACAGGTGTGACGGACCGTCACAGGTGTGACGGACCGTCACAGTGTCCTTGGTTAAAAATAGAACTCTGATCGTTACGACGACCTGTGTGACGGACCGTCGCAGGCACGACGGCCCGTCACAGGTTGCGTAATCCCAGTTGGAGTCGGAATTCTAGTTAAGTTTTAAGGGACGTTTTGGACTATTCTTTCCTTAATTACAGATTTCGTGGGTTTATATTAATAACTCAAATTCTTGAGGGATAAAAGAGGTAACTTTGGGTTGATTAGTGGGGTATTATTGTCATCTTTTACACTTAATTATATGTTAATTAGGGTAAAAGAAAGAGGGTTTGAATAAAGAAAATAGAAAGAACAGAGAAAGGGAGAATCGATCAAGAGAGAGAGGAACGAAGCAGCTTTGAGGATTAACTTGCTTGATTTCAATTCTTCGGTGGAGGTAGGTTATGGTTTATTTTACGATATTCGTAGTGAACTCTTAATAGTGAATGATATGTATTGGTGGTATTGTAAACCTGTCTATATGCTTAATTGTATGCTTGCATGAATATGATTATGTGATTTTGATAAAACAAGCATGATGAAAACCATTGAATCCCAAATCTTGAAAGAAACTTTAATCTACTTATTAATGATGATGCCTTGGTATAAAAGAAGGCTTGATGAATTAAAGTAATGGGATTGATGATGCCTTGGTATAGAGAAGGCTTGATGAACGGATAGAATGAGATTAGTGGATCGGAGTGTCACGTACCGACACATAGTATTAGTGGATCGGAGTGTCACGTTCCGACACATAGTAATAGTGGGACGGGTGTCACGAACCGACACGTAGAATTAGGGGATCAGAGTGTCACATACCGACACATATAGGGGATCGGAGTGTCACGTTACGACACATATAGGGGATCGGAGTGTCACGTACCGACACATATAGGGGATCGGGTGTCACGAACCGACACGTAGAATTAGGGGATCGGAGTGTCACGTACCGACACATAGTGGTAGGGGATCGGAATGTCACGTACCGACACAAGAGGAAGAAAGATAATGAATCTTGAAAGATGATAAATATACTCAGCATAATGAACTTAATTCCCAAATGAGTATGGTGTGGAGGTTTGAGCCCTCATGGATGAACTTGATGGTACTTATTGATGATTATAGTACTTGTTGTTGTTACATGTTGAGTTTATAGTTGATTTATGATATTAACTGATATATACTGTTTTCTATTTTGAGTTGGCCGATGATATCTACTCAGTACTTGTGGTTGTACTGACCCCCTACTTTTATGTTTTCTTCTTTGTTATTTGTGGAATGCAGCAAACGTTCCGTCAACTTCAACTCAACAGTAGATCTAGCCAGTCTCCACTACCTTCGGAAATTCAGGGTGAGCTAATGCGTCTAGCTTGGACTGGATCTTCTTCTTCAAGTCTTGATGCCTTGAACTTCCGGCATGGACTAGTTTTTATTGTTTTAGCTTCTTAGACGTTTTTAGTTTAGTAATTTGAGGATAGATGTTCTTGTGATGATGACTTCCAGATTTTGGGGATAATAATAATAGTTTTTGAATTGTTTATTAATGAGTTTAAGTCTTCCGCATTATTTTCTGTTGATGTATCTTGAAATGTTAAGGTTTAGATAGGTTGGTTCGCTAAATAGGAGGGTAAATGTGGGTGCCAGTCGCGTCCCCGATTTGGGTCGTGACAAACTTGGTATCAGAGCATTAGGTTCATTGGTCTCATCACACAAGAACGAGTCTAGTAGAGTCTTAAGGAACGGTGGGGGGACGCCTTTACTTTTCTTTGAGAGGCTATAAGACTTTAGGAAAATTCCATTCTTTCATTCTTCTTTCGTGCTACTACTTGATTCCAATTGGTATCTAGGTGATACAAATTGGTATCTGACCATCTTCATTCTATTTCGCAGATGGTTAGAACTAGAGCAACGACCGCACCAGCAGCAACAACGGAAAGACAAGAAACGACTGAGCCAGCCACTGGGGCTGTAGCTCGAGGAAGAGCAATGGCAAGAGGCCGTGGAAGAGGTCGTGGGAGGACGTCCTCTAGAGGAAGAGGACGAGCCCCTAGACCATCTGATGCTAGGGCGGTGACTCCTCCACCAACTGAGGAGGTGATAAGAGAGGGTGAGGAAGGGGAGAATGAACAAGTGCAAAATGAGGAATTGCCACCCCAACCTACCCCAGAGATGATCAATCAGGTTCTTGCTTATCTTAGCGGGATATCTGATCAGGGTCAGGCACCTCCAGTGGTTTCTGCACCAACACCTCCGGTTTCAGAGATACGACATGCGGCTGCTATGGCTCCCCGCATGGATGCATCATTGGAGATAGGCACATTTCCACGTCTGACTACTGGGCCTATAATGACAAATGATCAGCATGAACTTTTCAGTAAGTTCTTAAAATTGAAACCTCCAGTCTTCAAGGGTGCAGAATCTGAGGATGCTTACGATTTCCTGGTTGATTGTCATGAGCTACTACACAAGATGGGTATCGTAGAACGGTTTGGCGTGGAGTTCGTGAGTTATCAGTTTCAAGGGAACGCCAAAATGTGGTGGCGGTCACATGATGAGTGTCAACCAACGGAGGCACCACCTATGACTTGGGCATCGTTCTCTAGCTTGTTTATGGAAAAGTATATCCCAAGGACTTTGAGAGATAGAAAAAGGGAAAGTTCTTGGGTCTAGAGCAAGGTAGGATGACGGTTAACGCATATGAGGCCAAATTCCGTGCATTATCCAGGTATGCCACTCAACTCTGTTTCAGTCCACAAGAGCGGATTCGCCGGTTTGTGAAGGGGTTGAGGTCAGAGTTGCGGATTTCAGCCTTACAGGTAGCGGCTACGGAAAATCCTTCCAAGAGGTGGTAGACTTTGTGATAGAGGTGGAAGGAGTGAAGCCAGATGACTTCACCACGACATCGACATCAAAAAGGTTTCGAAGGGGAGGTGAGTTTAATGGTTCTTACTCTAGAGGACAGAGTTCCGGAGGTTACTCAGTTCGACCAATTCAGTCTTCACTACAGACTGTAGTTGGGGGTCCACCTCAGAACGGTCAACACTACTCCGAGAGATCTATGCCTGACTCCATAGAGTGTTATGGATGTGGGGATATTGGACATATTAGGAGGAATTGTCCAAAACAGAGTTACAGACCCCCAATTGCTAGAGGTAGAGGTGGTCATGGTAGAGGCCGCTTTTCTGGAGGACGTGGTGGTCGAGGTAATGGTGGTCACCACAACGGCAGAGGTGATGGGCAAACTGGAGCCACTACGATACAACATGGTAGGGGCAACTGACAGAGTGGTGATAGGGCCCATTGTTACGCTTTCCCTGGGAGATCTGAAGCGGAGGCGTCTGATGCTGTTATCACAGGTAATCTTTTGGTTTGTGATTGCATGACATCTGTATTATTTGACCCTGGCTCCACGTTTTCATATGTATCTTCATCATTTGCTAATGGTCTAAATTTACATTGTGAATTACTTGACACGCCTATTCGTGTTTCTACTCCGGTGGGTGAGTCTGTGATAGTTGAAAAAGTATATAGGTCTTGTTTGGTGAACTTTGTGGGGAGCAACACTTATTTAGATTTGGTTATCTTAGAAATGGTTGATTTTGATGTAATTCTGGGTATGACTTCGCTTTCTCCGAATTTTGCGATCTTGGATTGTAATGCTAAAACGGTGACGTTAGCCAAGCCTAGGACAGATCCGTTAGTGTGGGAGGGTGACTACACTTCCAATCCGGTGCGTATCATATCCTTTCTTCGTGCTAAGAAAATGGTTAGTAAAGGTTGTTTAGCTTTCTTGGCACACCTTAGGGATGACACTACCCAAGTACCTTCGATTGAGTCGGTTTCGGTAGTCCGCGAGTTTTTGGATGTGTTCCCTGCAGATCTTCCTGGTATGCCACCAGATAGGGACATTGACTTCTGTATCGATCTTGAACCAGGCACTCGCCCCATTTCTATACCCCCTTACAGAATGGCTCCCGCGGAGTTAAGAGAGTTAAAGGCTCAACTTCAAGAGTTGTTGAGCAAAGGCTTCATTAGACCAAGTGCATCTCCTTGGGGTGCTCCGGTTTTATTTGTGAAGAAGAAGGATGGGAGTTTTAGGATGTGCATAGACTACAGACAACTGAACAAGGTAACTATTAAGAACAAGTATCCTCTTCCTCGCATTGATGACTTATTCGATCAACTACAAGGTGCTTGTATCTTCTCGAAGATCGACTTGAGATCCGGTTATCATCAACTGAAAATACGGGCAGCGGATGTGCCAAAGACTGCTTTCCGAACTAGGTATGGGCATTATGAATTTGTAGTGATGTCCTTTGGTCTTACGAATGCCCCTGCTGCGTTCATGAGCTTGATGAACGGGATATTTAAGCCGTATTTGGATCTCTTCGTGATCGCATTTATTGATGATATACTGATATACTCTAAAAGTAAGAAGGAACATGAGGAGCATTTGAGAATTGTATTGGATATGTTGAGGGAGAAAAAGCTTAATGCCAAGTTCTCTAAGTGTGAGTTTTGGCTAGATGCAGTGTCCTTCTTGGGGCACGTGGTTTCCAAGGAGGGAGTGATGGTAGATCCTTCTAAGATTGAGACAGTGAAGAATTGGGTAAGACCTACTAATGTGTCAGAAATAAGGAGCTTTGTTGGGTTAGCTAGCTACTACCGCCGATTCGTCAAGGGATTCTCTTCTATTGCTTCCCAACTGACGAACTTGACTAAGCAAAATGTTCCATTTGTATGGTCGGATGAGTGTGAGGGAAGCTTTCAGAAACTCAAGACTTTGTTGACTACCGCGCCTATCCTTACCTTGCCAGTAGAGGGTAAGAACTTCATTGTTTATTGCGATGCATCCTATTCTGGCTTGGGTGCAGTGCTAATGCAAGAGAAGAATGTGATTGCTTATGCTTCAAGACAATTAAAAGTGCATGAACGTAACTATCCAACTCATGACTTGGAATTGGCCGCGGTAGTGTTTGCATTAAAGCAATGGAGACACTATTTATATGGGGTTAAGTGTGAAGTATACACGGATCATCGTAGCCTACAGTATGTCTTTACTCAGAAAGATTTGAACTTGAGACAAAGGAGATGGATGGAACTACTGAAGGACTACGATATCACTATTTTGTATCATCGGGGGAAGGCGAATGTTGTGGCAGATGCCTTGAGTAGAAAGGCGGGAAGCATGGGAAGTCTAGCTCATTTGCAAGCTTCTAGACGCCCATTGGCTAGAGAAGTGCAGATTTTGGCTAATGACCTCATGAGGTTAGAAGTAAATGAGAAGGGAGGATTGTTAGCTTGTGTGGAGGCAAGATCCTCCTTCCTTGACAAGATTAAGGGGAAGCAGTTTGATGATGAGAAGTTGATCCGGATTCGAGATAAAGTGTTGCAAGGAGAGGCTAAAGAAGCAACAATCGATGAGGAAGGTGTGTTGAGGATTAAGGGAAGGGTATGTGTACCCCGCGTCGATAATTTGATCAACACTATTCTGACAGAGGCTCATAGTACAAGGTATTCTATACATCCGGGTGCAGCCAAGATGTATCGTGACCTAAAACAACACTTTTGGTGGAGTAGAATGAAGCGTGATATTGTTGACTTTATTGCCAAATGTCCAAACTGTAAACAAGTAAAGTATGAACACCAAAGACCCGGAGGAACGCTTCAGAGAATGCCCATTCCTGAATGGAAGTGGGAGAGAATCGCAATGGACTTTGTGGTTGGTCTTCCAAAGACAATGGGTAAGTATGACTCCATTTGGGTGATTGTTGATAGGTTAACTAAGTCTGCTCATTTCATTCCAGTCAAGGTGACTTACAATGCAGAGAAGTTAGCAAAAATCTACATCTCAGAAATCGTTCGATTGCATGGGGTTCCACTATCCATCATATCAGATAGAGGTACGCAGTTTACTTCTAAATTTTGGAGAACATTGCATGCTGAATTAGGTACTAGATTGGACCTTAGTACTGCATTTTATCCTCAGACCGATGGTCAGTCTGAGCGAACGATTCAAGTGTTGGAGGATATGCTTCGTGCATGTGTGATAGAATTTGGTGGCCATTGGGATAACTTCTTACCCTTAGCCAAATTTTCATACAGTAATAGCTATCACTCAAGCATTGATATGGCCCCATTTGAAGCATTGTATGGTAGGAGATGTAGGTCTCCCATTGGGTGGTTTGATGCATTTGAGGTTAGACCTTGGGGTACTGATCTTTTGAGGGATTCATTAGAGAAAGTGAAGTCTATTCAAGAAAAGCTTCTAGCGGCGCAAAGTAGGCAAAAGGAGTATGCAGACCGAAAGGTTAGAGACTTGGAGTTCATGGAGGGTGAACAAGTCTTGTTGAAGGTTTCACCCATGAAAGGGGTGATGCGGTTTGGCAAAAGAGGTAAGCTAAGTCCAAGGTATATTGGACCATTTGAGGTACTAAAGCGAATAGGGGAGGTGGCTTATGAATTAGCCTTGCCCCCAGGGCTGTTCGGAGTGCATCCGGTATTTCATGTGTCCATGTTGAAAAGATACCATGGAGATGGAAACTACATTATCCGTTGGGATTCAGTGTTGCTTGATGAGAATTTGACTTATGAGGAGGACCGGTTGCTATATTAGATAGAGAAGTTCGCAAGTTGAGGTCGAGAGAGATTGCATCCATCAAAGTTCAATGGAAGAATCGACCGGTTGAAGAGGCTACTTGGGAGAAGGAGGCAGATATGCAAGAAAAATACCCACATCTGTTTACAGATTCAGGTACTCCTTTTCGCCATTGTTTTTCTTCTTTTGATCGTTCGGGGACGAACGATGGGTAAATTGGTATCTATTGTAACGACTTGTTTAGTCGTTTTGAGCGGCAGATTTTATTTCTGGGAAAACTGGCTGAAACCACGCACCCCACGACGGACCGTCACAGGCACGACAGGCCGTCGCAGGGTCTCGTTTCAATATACTTAGGAATTCTGAAATTGGGTACTGAAAATCGACTCTCTGAACTTCGTAACGGACTTGCAGGACGGACCGTCACAGGTGTGACGGACCGTCACAGTGTCCTTGGTGAAAAATAGAACTCTGATCGTTACGACGACCTGTGTGACGGACCGTTGCAGGCACGACGGCCCGTCACAGGTTGCGTAATCCCAGTTGGAGTCGGAATTCTAGTTAAGTTTTAAGGGACGTTTTGGACTATTCTTTCCTTAATTACAGATTTCGTGGGTTTATATTAATAACTCAAATTCTTGAGGGATAAAAGAGGTAACTTTGGGTTGATTAGTGGGGTATTATTGTCATCTTTTACACTTAATTATATGTTAATTAGGGTAAAAGAAAGAGGGTTTGAATAAAGAAAATAGAAAGAACAGAGAGAGGGAGAATCGATCAAGAGAGAGAGGAATGAAGCAGCTTTGAGGATTAACTTGCTTGATTTCAATTCTTCGGTGGAGGTAGGTTATGGTTTATTTTACGATATTCGTAGTGAACTCTTAATAGTGAATGATATGTATTGGTGGTATTGTAAACCTGTCTATATGCTTAATTGTATGCTTGCATGAATATGATTATGTGATTTTGATAAAACAAGCATGATGAAAACCATTGAATCCCAAATCTTGAAAGAAACTTTAATCTACTTATTAATGATGATGCCTTGGTATAAAAGAAGGCTTGATGAATTAAAGTAATGGGATTGATGATGCCTTGGTATAGAGAAGGCTTGATGAACGGATAGAATGAGATTAGTGGATCAGAGTGTCACGTACCGACACATAGTATTAGTGGATCGGAGTGTCACATTCCGACACATAGTAATAGTGGGACGGGTGTCACGAACTGACACATAGAATTAGGGGATCGAGTGTCACGTACCGACACATATAGGGGATCGGAGTGTCACGTTCCGACACATATAGGGGATCGGAGTGTCACGAACCGACACGTAGAATTAGGGGATCAGAGTATCACGTACCGACACATAGTGGTAGGGGATCGGAATGTCACGTACCGACACAAGAGGAAGAAAGATAATGAATCTTGAAAGATGATAAATATACTCAGCATAATGAACTTAATTCCCAAATGAGTATGGTGTGGAGGTTTGAGCCCTCATGGATGAACTTGATGGTACTTATTGATGATTATAGTACATGTTGAGTTTATAGTTGATTTATGATATTAACTGATATATACTGTTTTCTATTTTGAGTTGGCCGGTGATATCTACTCAGTACTTGTGGTTGTACTGACCCCCTACTTTTATGTTTTCTTCTTTGTTATTTGTGGAATGCAGCAAACGTTCCGTCAACTTCAACTCAACAGTAGATCTAGCCAATCTCCACTACCTTCGGAAATTCAGGGTGAGCTAATGCGTCTAGCTTGGACTGGATCTTCTTCTTCAAGTCTTGATGCCTTGAACTTCCGGCATGGACTAGTTTTTATTGTTTTAGCTTCTTAGACGTTTTTAGTTTAGTAATTTGAGGATAGATGTTCTTGTGATGATGACTTCCAGATTTTGGGGATAATAATAATAGTTTTTGAATTGTTTTATTAATGAGTTTAAGTCTTCCGCATTATTTTCTGTTGATGTATCTTGAAATGTTAAGGTTTAGATGGGTTGGTTCGCTCACATAGGAGGGTAAATGTGGGTGCCAGTCGCGTCCCCGATTTGGGTCGTGACACATGCACCTAGTTGACTTTGTATGTATCCAACGCCAATGTTGATAGACTAAATCCTTGTGTATAAGCATATAAGACTTGGTTCTGATAGTTGAGCTTAGCTTTGGCATTTTTATTGCTTGTGATCCTTTTGGCTTCTCTTTTTATTTCTATTATACTGATGTGCTGTTGGATGAATAGTATTTTCTTGGTTGGGGTGTTACGCAGTCTATTTTGGTGTGAGGTACTTGGTAGTTGATGTTAATTGATGTTGGCTTGGAGCTGATTCACCTCTTTTTGGAATTTGAGATGCTCTACTAGTTTGATTTTAACCGCACACTTTAGCTTGCATTGGGTAGGGCCCTTGGGATATATTGATGACTTACGTAGCTGGCATTGGGAAGGGAAATGAGGTGATTAATATTTTGGGTAGTAGGATATAACTTACTTTAGGTACTCTTTGGAGTTGACAAGTTTTCACACTCTTTCTTGATGGGGCAGGGCCCGCGGGATTGTTAGACGATATACTTTGTTGGCTTGGGTAGGACCCTTACAGTGTTAGCCTATTGGGATGCTGTAATAGGGATTCCAGAGGGGTTTTATACAGATTACTGAGGGGACTTTTATATAACCATAGAGAAGTCACTTCTTAATGTTTAATTCCCTAGATGGGTAATGCCCCAGAGTTTTTGGCGGGCTGGGTCGCATGATTTGGAAGTCAAAATTGTTGACTGGGTTTGAGTTGTTGGTTGTGTGGGCTCCTAGTTTTTTTTCTTTGAAATCTATAGATGTGGATTCTTTGTGTACCTATTGGGCTTATGGGAGTCTGTTCGGGTTCTTATTTTGTTTGTGCTTTAGTGTACCTAGCAGGTTTTATGTGTGTGAGGAGGGGGGCAACTATCTAGGTTTAGATCTAATGTCCTTAGACTAGCTCGCTAATTGTTCTACTCTTACTTTTTATTGACCTTTGTTCGTGTTTGATTCTATCTTTTTCGTCCGTTTTTACTTTTCTTGCTCAGTCGGCCTATGATGCATACGGGTACCTGTTGCTTTTGTAATCATGCTACACTATGTAATTGTTTTTGTGATGTAAGTCCGAGCACCAACTATCAGTATTGAGTTAGACCCTGCATATATCTGTTCTGGGGACGAGGGTGCGAATGTTGATTTCTGGGACATCTTGTATGAATTCTGTATTTACATTTTGATTTGACTTTTCCTTTTTTAGACAGTCTTATTTTTGATGTCCACTTTTTGGACTTTCTCTTTTAGTAATTTTGTACATGTGACTTCCACCTTATGTGATTTATCTTTTGTATATATAGTTTTGGGTTGACTTCTGCCTTCTTCTGATGTCTTATGTTTATTTATACTTTGCTTAGTTGAGGATTTTTCCCCTCAGTACCATTACTCACAAGGTTTAGGACATGGTTTGGCTTGCCTAATGGAGGGTTGATAGGCGCCATTATGGCTCGAGATATTGGGTCGTCACACATGATTAACCTGTGTCATATCTAAAACAATCAAACATGTTATGGTATCTTTTCAGACAGTATTTTCAGGTAACGACACAAAATTTTTTATACGCATAAGATACACCTTCACATGATATAATGCAATAAAGGAAAATTTAGCTGACTAGTCAAAAAAATCAACTTATTTAGTGATAATATCCATACTTTAATAATATTAGTAAACATGTCAAAAATATCATTATTTTAAAAATAAATAATTATTTTGATATTATTAATATTTTCTCTCTCATTATTTACACCCTTTCTTTCTCTCTCATACATTACACATTTTCCTATATTTATGTGATTTGATATATATTAATGTCATTTTAATTTTCTCTTTCTTTTCTTAAGTTTATCAATTCCTCTTTCTTACTTTCTTCCTGATCAATTCCAGATTTTTCTCTCTTTTCTTATTCTTCTTTTCAATTTCTCTATCTAACATTCTTCCAAATCAATTCCATAGATTTTCGATTCAATATATTAATATTTTCTATTATTCTCATTTAATTTCGTTGCAAGATTTGATTTGAAGATTAACGTTGATTTGGGTATTATGTTTTTCAGATTCCTTATTTATTTACTTACTGATTTTAGTGTTTTTTTTTAAAAAAATTATTTTGTTGTTATTCTTAAAACATTTTTTAGGGTTTCACACTACATAATTCTCTCTTCAATGGACGTTTTCAAGAGAGTTACTAGAGGTATTGGACAAAATAATCAAAGTTCTTCCGATTTTTCATCATTTAATTTTTTTCACTCAAGAATTAAACAACAATGTAGATCTGCTTCTAAATCTAAGGATTATATACGACGGGGAAAAATTCCTGAATTCGTCGATGTGCAAAATCCCACATAAATTCATAACCATGAAGTTGAAGAAGACCAATTTGTTGGAGAAGAGGTTTTTTTTTGCATGTTCTATGTCTTGCATGTTTAGTTTAATTTGTTTAGTAATTTTTAAGATTCAAAAAAAAATCATGTTACAATGCGTTTGGAAGTGTATATGGAACTTTTATAATGTTATAGTTAGTATTTATTTTTGTATTTCATATATTTATTGTATTTTGTGTTCTGTTGTTTTTTTGTGTGTGTAAGTTATGTCAATGTAACACATTATATGAGTTTGATTGTATATATTTCATTGTTTTAATGTTTTTTGTATTCATAGATTTGGAAGTGTATGTTGAATTTTGTTGTTGTTTTAGTCCGTATGTATTTTGTATTTCATTGTTTTATTGTATTTTGTATCCATAGATTGTGAATCGTATTTCATATATTTAATTCATTTTGTATTCTGTTTTTTTTTGTGATAGTTATGTTAATGTACCACAGTTAGTATTTATTTTTGTATTTCATAGTTTTATTATTTTTTGTATTCATAAATTTGGAAGTATATATTGAATTTTGATACTGTTTTAGTAAGTAGGTATTTTTACAATTAATAGTTGTATTCATTCAAAAATTATGTTGCATTGTTTCTGAATTTGACATTTTTATCTAATTTGTATTTATTCTAAAGGTATGTCAACTAGTTATGTATTTTATTTAAGAATGAGTATACCAAATATTCAATTATTTCTTTTCAATTTTATATTTTATTCACTTTTTCATCATACTAATTTTTTGTATTTTATATATTATTATACAAAATTCTAAATAACAATTAGAATAAATAGAAATACAAATAAAATACATATTGAAATGAAATACATACAATTTTTTTTTTTTTTTTTTTAACTATATAGGAAAAAAATATATGAAAATACAATATATATTTCTTAAATGACTATATAGATAAATTCGGCATACCTATTGGAATGAATACAAACTAATAAAAAACTATAATACATATAAATATTATATTGTGGAATGAATATAATTTTAAAAAGGTAAAAATTCTGGAGTAAAAAAAGAATAAAATTTAAATTTTATTTGAAAATGTAATTGATAAGTAAATTAAGGATCTTTACCTTTTTTTGAAATATTCTCTTCCTGGATTTTTTTTTACCCTTTTGTTATTAAATAATTATATTCTTTAAATAAAAACAAATAATAAAAATATAAATAAGATACATAACAAACTAAAATTTGACATTTTTACTAAATATTGGAAGTGTTGCTAATGAGCCCTCTTAAATGCTAAAATGTTGACATTTTGAAAAATTTCCCATGCGATAATATGCAAATATAATAATCATAACATGGTTTGGGCCGAATCACACTAGGACAAACAATAAAATAGGCTACTACTTGGACAAGTACCAAATTTAAGGGTCAATTTTTAATCCATATAGGTTGAAGAGATTTTGAGTTACTAAAGCTCAAATAGCAGTAGTTAGATAAAGAGTACAAAAATGGGATGTGTCTTTTGTTTGTGTTAATGGAATTTAAATTAAGTGGTTCTTGATATGCATTCAGTCCATGCACTATCACTTAATATTTCCCAAAAGTGAACAATTATGTCATGATGATGTTTCCACAACTATATGAGTTATTTAAACAACACAAACTAATTATGTCAAGTAATTCTATTATCACTAATTAGAATATGTCAAACGAAGGAGAGCGGTTTGAGTTCATTACTTTACTTCTTCTACCAAGCCCTTATCAACATTTCAAAAAAAAAAAAAAAACTAAGATATTAGAGTGTAGGTTAATTTTTGAACCACCAACAAATTAATTATGAACTAGAAGAATTTTACATATTACAACACTAATATCATGTAAAGCAAGAAAATGTACCTTATTAAATTTACAACTGCATGAAACTTCACAACCTCAGTAGAAAATTTAGATACCCATATGAAAGTGGAAGATCGAGAAAAATAATTTTACATAATTCATGAACTTTTTTTGAATACAATTAAAACCTGATAGTTTATGGGTTCCTAAAGAGAGTCCTTATTGTTGGACTTTGTGGAGGCTTGTGAGCCGGCCCGACCCATTACTGAAACCCTAGGTTAACCATTTGGTTTTCCTATAAATATGATCCTTGTATTTGTAATTCTGGAGTAGCACAAGTGAAATAAAATCCTCCTGTTACAGTCGTGGAGTAGGGAAACCGAACCACGTTAAATTCTTGTGTGTCCCGTTTGTGTTCTGTTTCTCTTTTCTCTAGATTATTTGTGTGTGTTGTGTGTTTAATTCCCAACAATTGGTATCAGAGCGAGGTTTCAACAACATTGTAACACAAACTGTGAGAAATTGTCACCTAGGGTTCTTGTGTGAAGAACTGTGTGCAGGGAGGAGTAGCCGCCGTTACCGTGTGGGTAACCTCAAGCAGCAGCCGGCTAGGAGAACCGCGCAGGGTCAGCCGTCGTCCGTGTGCTGTCCGTCGCGCCGTTCCGTTGGCCGCCGCGTCGAGGAGCCTCAGATCCAGCCGCGAGCGTCCAGATCGTGAGCATCGTCCAAATCGCCGCCCGCTGTCTGTAGACGCCGTTAAGGGAATTGCCGAAGGTGCGGGTTTTTTTTGTGGTGCAATATTTCTGACGAAATTACCAAGATCTGAAATTAGTTGTACCGAGTATCTCATTTAGTCCTTTGAGATGGCAGAAGATAGGAAGTTCCGAATTGAGAAGTTTGATGGTACAGATTTCAGTTGGTGGAAGATGCAGATTGAAGATTTGCTGGTTCAGAAAGATTTGGACGTAGTGTTGGGTGACAAGCAAGGAAAATTGTCTGATGCAGAGTGGGCAGTTTGGATCGGAAAGCTATGTCAGTTATCCGACTCTCGTTGACCAAGAATGTTGCGTTCAACATTCTTAAGGAGAAGACAACGAAAGGCATCTTGGAAGCCTTGTCTAACATGTACGAGAAGCCATCTGCAGCAAACAAAATTTTTCTGATTAAAGAGTTGGTGAACACAAAGATGAAGGAAAGCAGTTCAGTTACCGAGCACATCAACTCATTGAATTCGATCTTAGCCAGACTTTTGTCAGTTGGCATTAAGTTCGATGATGAAGTTCAAGCTTTACTACTGTTATCATCATTGCCTGACAGTTGGTCCGGAACGGTTACAGCAGTTGCCAGTTCAGTGGGACCTAATGGATTCACCTTTGAGAAGATTCGTGATCTCGTTCTTGGCGAGGATGTCAGAAGAAGGAGTTCTGGAGAATCATCAGGTGATATGCTAAACGTCGTCAGAGACAGGAAATAACAGAGGTAGTGGGAGCAGGAACCGAAGAAGGAGTCAGTCGAAGGCTCGGGATGGCTCAGGTGTAACATGTTGGAACTGCAAGGAGGTGGGGCATTTCAGGAATCAATGCCAGAAAGACAAACAAGTCAACATTGCAGAAGACAGTGCCAACGAGGATTTGTTTATCTGTTGCGCGGAGAGCAATGTGGATTCCTGGGTCATGGATTCTGGTGCTTCTTTTCACGCTACCCACAGCAGTGAAGCATTGCAGAATCTGGTTATTGGAGACTTTGGAAAGGTAAGGATTGCAGACGATAGAGCTCTTGATGTTACGGGCATGGGTGACATGGTGCTGAAGACGCCAGTCGGTTTCTGGACCTTGAAGGATGTCAGAGTTGTTCCAAGCTTGACGAAAAGTTTGATTTCTGTTAGGCAGTTGGATGAACAGGGACATCATGTGAAGTCGGAAATGGGCAGTGGAAGGTCGTGAGGGGCAATCTTGTCATGGCTCGTGGAACAAAAAGAGGATCGTTGTATATTGTCGGATTACCGTCTGAGGGAGTGACCGTCCCAGTTCAGAAGAAAAACAAAGTCCGGTTCACAGAATCTCGTGGGCAGAAGAAGGTTGTCTTTGCAAGAAAGAAACCTAGAGCCACAGGTCAAATTCAGGATGAACGAGCAATGAAAGGTTCAGGAAGACCAGTCAGAGGCGTTTGTGGCAGTGGGAGCACCGGCCGTGCTTCAGCCAAGGCTCCTAGAAGACAGTGGGTCAAGAGAACCAGTATTCCAGCTGTTGATACGTCTCCAGAAAATTTCTTGCTGAGTATGGAGAGTGTTTGTTCTCAGGGAGTTCTAGGATCCGGCAGTTCGTGTCTCAAGTGGGAGCCGGTAGGGACCGAGGACGAGTCAAGGGCAGTTTCAGCCGTGATTGATGTGTTGAAGCTTCGGGGAGCTTCAACGGGCCTTTCAGTTGACTGATGAGAAGGCCGCTGTAGCAGGAGAGAGTTGAAAAAGATTACTAGACATACAAGTGTTCTAAGTGGATGACAGTTGAAATTCTTCAAGCCTCCAAGTGGGAGATTGTTGGGCTTTGTGGAGGCTTGTGAGCCGGCCCGACCCATTACTGAAACCCTAGGTTAACCATTTGGTTTTCCTATAAATATGATCCTTGTATTTGTAATTCTGGAGTAGCACAAGTGAAATAAAATCCTCCTGTTACAGTCGTGGAGTAGGGAAACCGAACCACGTTAAATTCTTGTGTGTCCCGTTTGTGTTCCGTTTCTCTTTTCTCTAGATTATTTGTGTGTGTTGTGTGTTTAATTCCCAACACTTATATGATTCTCTCAATTGCTATATCTTGTACTTATTCACTAGCCATAGATGGCCTACTGGCCTTAACATGTTTCTATAATCTTTTGGTGGACCTCGTTCTCATTAAAGTATCCTCACTCATCAACATATTACGCCATAAAACAAAAATAAATGTTAGTGATGGCAATGGACAGGTGGTGTGGAGTGTGGAACTCATAAACAAAGTGGTTTAAGAGAGATTTTTATGTGCGATAGGGAATCAAACAATTTTTTGACTTCAAAACCAAGACAAGGTGAAAGTTGACTTAAATGTGAAATTAAATAAATTAAACTCAATTCAACTATGATTTTATATTTATACCGTGGAAGAACGGTCAATGGGCATGATTCCAACATGTTAGTTGTCATCATCCATGCACTTTCATTGGACAAATAATAGCACAAGACTCTCAACCAAAGAACTTTAGTCCTATCCGACAAAAATTCTATATGAATAAGTTATATCTTTTTTAAGGTATAAAGTTGTGGGTTCTAAAACTGAGGTTATAATTGTATCAATATAAGTTTTATAATTCAAATCTTGTGAAATAAAATTTCTCTAAAAATATAATATTTTGAAATTGAACTTATGAATCTACAGACATAAGTACGATCAAACTAAGCAATGTAATTCAAAGCTTGTGGAATAGAATTTCTGAAGACACTTCACGGCCCAAGCCTACAGCTTGCACATGACCGACACTAATGAACCATTGCTCGTCCCCCAAGAAAACCCTTATCTGTCACGACCCAAAACTGAGCCACGAGTGGCACCCACACTTATCCTACTATGTGAGCGAACCAACCAATCTAAAACCCCAACATTTTAACATAATGAACAAAATACAATGCGGAATACTTAACTCATTAATAAAAATCAATTCAATAACTTCAAAAATTCAACAACTATTATTCCCCAAAATCTGGAAGTCATCATCACAAGAACATCTATCCTCAAATTACTAAACTAAGAGTATTCTAAGAAGCTAAACAAATAAAAAGCTAGTCCATGCCGGAAGTTCAAGACATCAAGACTTGAAGAAGAAGATCCAGTCCAAGCTAGAAGCACTAGCTCACCCTGAAATCCGGTGTAGTGAAGACTGGCTAGAGTTGCGATTGAGTTGAAGACAACGGTGCGTTTGCTGCACTCCACATATAACAAAGAAAGAAACATACAAGTAGGGGTCAGTACAAAATACAAGTACTGAGTAGGTATCATCGGCCAACTCAAAATAGAAAACAGTATATATTAGATAATATCATAAATCAACTACAATACTCAACATGTAACAACAACAAGTACTATAATCATTAATAAGTACCGCCAAGTTCACACATGAGGACTCAAGCCTCAATACCATACTCATTTGGGAATTAGGTTCATTAGATTGAGTATATTAACATCTTTCAAGATTCATTATCTTTATTTCTCTTGTGTCGGTACATGACACTCCGCTCCCCTACTACTATGTGTCGGAACGTGACACTCCGATCCCCTAATTCTACGTGTCGATTCGTGACACCCGATCCCCTAATTCTACGTGTCGGTTCGTGACACCCGATCCCCTATTTCTACGTGTCGGTTCGTGACACTCGATCCCCTAATTCTACGTGTCGGTTCGTGACACCCGATCCCCTAATTCTACGTGTCGGTTCGTGACACCCGCTCCACTAATCTCATTCTATCAATTCATCAATCCTTCTTTTATACCAAGGCATCATCAATCTCATTACTTTAGTTCATCAAGCCTTCTCTTATACCAAGGCATGATCAATCTCATTACTTTAGTTCATCAAGCCTTCTCTTATACCAAGGCATCATCATTAACAAAGAGATTAGGATTTTTCAAGATGTATGATTCAATAGCTTCATCATGCTTATTTTATCACAATCATATAATCACATTCATGCAAGCATACAATTAAGCATATAGCAGGGTTTACAATACTACCAATACATATCATTCGCTATTAAGAGTTTACTACGAATGGCATAAAAACCATAACCTACCTCCACCGAAGATTCATGACTAAGCAAGCAAATTCCCCAAAGCTTGTGTTTTTCCTCTTCGTTCGTCTCTCTCTATCAATCATTTTTCCCTCTCTTGTTCTTTCTATTTTTCTTATTCCAACCCTCTTTCTTTTACCCTAATTAGCATATAATTAAGTATAAAAGATGGAAATAGTAACCCACTAATTAACTCAAGGTTCTCTTTTAACCCCCAAGTAATTGACTTATTAATATTAACCCACTAAATTTATAATTGTTAGCAGGAATAGTCCAAAACACCCCTTAATTTACTTAACAGAAATCCGACCCAGCCTGGGATTACGCAACCTGTGACGGTCCGTCATAGCTGTGACGGTCCGTCCTGCAGGTCCGTCACAAAGTTCAGAGACTTAATTTCCTTGAAGAGTCTGTGACGGTCCGTCGTGCCCACGACGGTCCGTCCTGCCATGTCGACACGAAGTTCAGAGACTAAATTTCTGTGGAAGATGTGTGACGGTCCGTCGTGCCCACGACGGTCCGTCCTGCCATTCCGTTATGAAGTTCAAAGAGTCGATTTCAGTACCCAAATTTCAGAATTCTAAGTGTTTTTGAACGAGACACCCTCGACGGTCCGTCGTGCCCATGACGGTCCATCGTGGGTTCCGTCGACTCAGCCAGTTTTTCCAGAAAATACTCTACTGCTCAAAACGACTAAACAGGTCGTTACAATAGATACCAATTTACCCATCGTTCGTCCTCGAACGATCATAAGAAAAGAAACAAGGGCGAAAAGGAGTACCTGAATCTGTAAACAGATGTGGGTGTTTTTCTTGCATATCAGCCTCCTTCTCCCAAGTAGACTCTTCAACCGGCCGATTCTTCCATTGAACTTTGATGGATGCAATCTCCCTCGACCTCAACTTGCGGACTTCTCTATCTAAAATAGCAACATGCTCCTCCTCATAAGACAAATTCTCATCAAGCAGAACTGAATCCCAACGGATAATGTAGTTTCCATCCCCATGGTATCTTTTCAACATAGACACATGAAATACCGAATGCACTCCGGACAGCCCTGGAGGCAAGGATAATTCGTAAGCCACCTCTCCAATTCGCTTAAATGCTTCAAATGGTCCAATATACCTTGGGCTTTGCTTACCTCTTTTACCAAACCGCATCACCCCTTTCATGGGCGAAACCTCAGCAAGACTTGCTCACCCTCCATAAACTCCAAGTCTCTAACCTTTCGATCTGCATATTCTTTTTGCCTACTTTGAGCCGCTAGAAGCTTTTCTTGAATGCATTTCACTTTATCTAACGATTCCCTCAAAAGGTCAATACCCCAAGGTCTAACCTCAAATGCATCAAACCAACCAATGGGAGACCTACATCTTCTCCCATACAGTGCTTTAAATGGGGCCATATCAATACTTGAGTGATAGCTATTGTTGTAGGAGAACTCTGCTAAGGGTAAGAAGCTATCCCAATGACCACGAAATTCTATCACACATGCACGAAGCATATCCTCCAACACTTGAATTGTTCGCTCAGACTGGCCATCGGTATGAGGGTGGAACACGGTACTTAGATCCAACCTAGTACCCAATTTCGCATGCAATGTTTTCCAAAACTTAGAAGTAAACTGCGTACCTCTATCTGATATGATGGAGAGTGGAACCCCATGCAACCGAACAACTTCCGAGATGTAAAGTTTGGCTAACTTCTCTGCATTGTAAGTCACCATGTCGTCATGAAGTTCAGAGACTTAATTTCTGTGGAAGATGTGTGACGGTCCGTCGTGCCCACGACGGTCCGTCCTACCATTCCGTTACGAAGTTCAGAGAGTCGATTTCAGTACCCAAATTTCAGAATTCTAAGTGTTTTGGAACGAGACAGCCTCGACGGTCCGTCGTGCCCATGACGGTCCGTCGTGGGTTCCGTCGACTCAGCCAGTTTTCCAGAAAATACTCTACTGCTCAAAACGACTAAACAGGTCGTTACATTATCCTAGATCAATACAAGTGGAACACTAACTCGAGCATACATAAACATCAAACTGAAAGAAATGGTAAGTCAAATTTCACTATATCTCAAAACACTCTGAATATACTAAGTATTAAACTTATGTTTTAAAGAAAACCTCTAAAAATAAAACTCTCAAATACGATCTATATATATAGCCTCTACTATACATGAGTGTTGGAATAAGACCCACGTCTCCTCAACAAAATTTCTACTAACAACTCATGAAATTAGAGTCATGCAGAAGCAGGGTAGTCTCACTCAAAAGTTGGTGAGCGAAGTAAGTGATCTAGACAAACTCTTCTAGAGGATCCTAAGAATATATATCCAAATAATTAAAAGTTGCAGGAATAATGACAAATGTACATTGAATGTACGAGTAAGAAATATAGCTGAATATCAAATAAGTGAAAAAAGAACCGCAACAAGATAACAATATACTTCAAACTTAATGTAAAAATTAAAGGAACGAAATCATTTAAAACTTTACCAAATATCTTCTCAACTCTGAACTAAACATTAGAAGTGATATAAAAATACACTTTAACTCTATTGAGATATCCTCTAAACGAGAACCATTACTATGAGATACATGATGATACATCATCTATCCCACACTACCAAAAATGTCCTATACATTAGTGGGATATAGGACACCTCAACTAAGTGGATTTACTAAGCAATAGGGATTCATCTAAAAGTATGATAACGTATCCATATTGGCATATATATATATATATATATATATATATATATATATATATATATATATATATATATATATATATATATATATATATATATCTATATATATATAATGAGAAATATGAGTTGTCTAATATCATCCCATATAAGTGCTCAGTACTATTCCCAATAATATATACCCATGCTCAATGTTTAAAAACATACTCTTCCTCTGGTTTGAGATAATTTCTCAAACTATCCTCTTAAAGAGGTAACTGCTCTGAAATATATCTTAACTCATTAACTCAATTAGAAATGACAAAAAAATATTTTGTCTATGTAAAAATAGATACCTCTAGGAATACATAGTTCCCTTAAACTCTTACTGAATTCATATATAAAAATTATTCCTCAATATATATCAAAATCATATTTTCATATGACCATTGATTTCTCGGGAAGTCATACAACATAAACACTGATGGCATATCTAGATACCATACTGCTTAAATATGCATGGTACACTCGACTGTAATACTAATCATGTTTTCTAAACTCTTTTTCAAAAGTCATATTTACTTCCTCAAAAACATAGTTTAAAACTCAAGTGTTGGCTTTAGAAATCTTCTCAAGATTTATAACACAAAAAAGGCTCATGTTGTAGGGTGTGAGGACGAACTAGTTAAAAAATATGATAATCTTACATGCCTGAAAGAATAAGGTTCTTGAGGAATCTTGTAGAAGAACTTGATTAGAAGCCTTGAAACTTTACCTTGAAGTAGAAAATTCAATAAAACCCTTTCTTGAGATCCTTGAATTTTCTTGTGGAAATCTCTATGGATAAAAATTATTATTTTCATTATTGATTCAAAACTTTATGGAGGAATTTGAGTTGTAATGAATAAAATTCTTTGAGAAGGACTTACCTTGAAGAAGAATCTTGAAAAAGATTTAAAGAATCTTGAATGGAAGTGTTGTACTGAAACTTTTCCTTGGGGTTTTGTCTTAGGGTTTGAGAAAGAAGAGAATGTTGGATGAAAAGAAGAAAATATGATTGTTTTGGGCCTTTAATTAATTAAGAATTGTGGTTATGCAACTGTATAAACAAGTTATAGATTTAATGAAGAAATTTTACTCTGAGTTACTACAAGTTTATAAATAATGGCTATAGTGAGATGAATATGATTTCTTCATCTGTAATAACTCAAATATTTTTATCTTGAACCTTAAAATATCACGTGAATGAGATTTTTCTCCTTAATTGGATCTTACATAGCGAGAGATTAAATTAATTGACCCATGTATGGCTGGATTAGTGATACGTCTAAACTTACACTTCAATCAATAAGTATAAACGGTCGAAGTCAAGTTATAGAACTCAAATATAAAATGGAATTCTTTACAGAAATAGTTTCACTATCATCTTTACCAAAATGTTGTTATTATTTCGTAGAGAAAGGAATGACAAAATGTAAAATGGGTTTGGTTGTCAGATTCAAGTAACCAATATTGCTAAGATCTTCAGATTAACAAAATCAACAGAATGTCAACCTCAAGGTTGTCATGATTAATGAATGAAACGAGGGTTGTGTTTCCCATGACATTTCATCTAGTGTTTAGTCATGAGCGTATTTCAGGTAACAATTACCTATGACAATTACATGCGAGTTAGGTGTATCAATGACTTCTTAGTCTTGTTAGATAACTTTCCACTCAAATCTTCTCGGTATTAGAGTGTTATTCGATTTTACCCTCGCACAGTTTAGTTTCAAACTTCTTTTCTCTCTTCGCTCGAACTTTCAATCCAATTCAACTGCTCAACTCAACTTTTTCTAACTATCAATTTCTTTCGAACAATTTATAGACACAGGAACGTTCTAAAGCGTCACTTATTATAATAAATGAATAACAAAAGTTGAGTTGTATATTGAAAATATGAATTACATTCTACTCGTATTACGAATCTACACATAGGTTTCAGTCACAGTTCA
This sequence comes from Solanum peruvianum, assembly GCA_027705065.1. NCBI lineage: Eukaryota > Viridiplantae > Streptophyta > Magnoliopsida > Solanales > Solanaceae > Solanum > Solanum peruvianum. The sequence continues at coordinate 31,438,640 of JAKWJD010001762.1, read as the reverse complement.
CACAACCCTAGTTGTGGTGCTTAGCTACTCATTCTTTCAATCAAATAATTTATTAAGATAAATCACTTACGAAAATTTGTAGATTCAAAGAACACTTGATATTCAAAAACCAAAGAAAACTTTAAATCTCGATTCAATGTTAATCGGTCAAAAACCAAAGTAGATAATATTTAGAAAGTAGTTTTTCATTCCAGAGATAACGAGTTAAATAAAAATATACAACCTAATTAATTCAAATACTAAGTCTAAGAAGTGTCCTACTCGAAGTAGGACTGAAATGTCAAGCGAATTCAGGATGACCTATCAATCCATCACATGTTTCACAGTCTGTGGATCATGCCATGACAAGTACTTAGTAAAATGGAATGTGATATTTCAATGCATACATACCGGAAACTCTTGATGATTGTGATTACGAACTGTTGGACGAACCATGATCCATTTCAGCTTCTATTTTCTTACTTAGCCATGCAAAACTTTACTCCTCAATGCATGTCTACTAGGCAGCAAAGATATCCAGATCCAAGCACTACTGGATTGACTACAAACACTAATGGTATGCAAAAATATAAAACTACTATCTTGGTGTTAGATTGTGGATTGTAATAACGAGTGAAAGTGAAGACCTTGGAATTTCAAAACCCTTATCTATTTAAAACTCTCCAGTTTGAGCTCATTCAGTGAAATTTGTCGTATTTCCCCATCCACTCGGTGAAACGCTTAGTGGTTTCTTACCTCGCTGAGTTTTACAAGACCCCCAAATAATTGTGGTCCAAACGACAGGTTTTATCGGGTTCGGTGACTTAGTGGGTGATTTTCTAAGGAAATTTTTGTATCGCCGAGTTTTACAGGTTCCAAGTTATAATTGTATTGAGCCAAACAACAATTTATGTTTGACACTACAACCTCTTAGGTGATAAGCTGACTTGATCATTTGTTTGTCAATTTGCATTTCTCAAGCACTACAACACTTGAATCTGCACACACAACACACCATTATTTTGAAAACAACAATTAAGGCATTTTAAGGCTTTGGGTTGCCTCCCAAACAATGCCTTAGTTAATTTCATGGCACGACGCAAATCACTCTCATGTTCTATTAGTAGGTTTAGAATCACATTGGTTAGTCTACCCTTCTTTCTGATTTATATAGAGCTCCTTCATCACTTCATTTATTTGAGACCTTAATATCCAAATAATTATAGTGTGGAGTTAGTAATCAGGTCCCTTAGTTCTTCTAATACCTTATCCTGAGTGTTGGCATTTTGGATGAGGAATGTGATCATCTCTTCAGTTTGTCCATGATCTTTGCTCCTCATATTTATGTTCTCATAAGGTGGGACATAACGGTCATCTTTTATGAACTGGAGATCAATCTCTCTAACCTTTTTGGATAAATCATCCCTCTTAGTTGAGAGGCCTTCTAGGATGAAATGCCGTTTTGCTTATTGGTTGGACTTTATCCAGAGATCAAGCAGTTGATCTGCTACCGCATATGGTTGTTGGACCAAACTACTATGGATAATTTGGTCAGCCAGTACCCTAATTTCTTGGATGAGATTTCTATAAAAGCACTCTAGAAGAATTATGTGAGGAACTTCATGAGTTGGGAATTGAAGCAGAAGTGTTTTAAATATCAGCCGCGACTCATGAAGTTGTTCACCTTCAAAATGTCTAACAGCTATGATTTTATCCATAAGGAAATTTAAATGCAAGAGTCAAAAAGAGTCCATATAAAATCGAAAAGGTCTGTATAACAATTATATAATCAATTCCTATTACATGAAAAATCAATGTATAAAAACTCTGACAATGATGATAAGTCTATAGGAAATGGATACAACCCAATTAAACATAATAAGATATTAAGTACTAGTCTAAGTCTGAAGATGTGTACCTAAGCAAGAAAGCTCTCATGGAAGCCCGAAAGAATTGGATCACCCTTGAATTCTAGTCGATCCCTAGTTTTCTAAAGGAGGTCTCTTAGTAGCCTTCTGAAGATCCCATGTAAACCCAGTATCCAAAAACATACCAGATTTCAACTTTTCAAAAATTATAGGTGAAACCTAGAGTTGCCATCCATAGACCGTAGTCTTACCTATGGTCCGCACTTTAGGTCCATAGTTCACCAATACAACCCTTCCCCAAACCGATATCACAAAATAAGCTAAGTCTCGGTCGAGCGAATAGAACTACATTTTGTAGACCATGGTGGTCTAGGTCTATGTACGTCGATCGAGACCCTTTTTAGCTAGCCTCTGAAATGAACAACGATAGACCTGTACATTCAGTAGTTGGACCTACAAATTGTAGGTTTGAGTGTAAGAAAAGGTTGGCAGTCAGTTTGAGGGATATTTTTGATTGGGTCATCTTCAAGTGTTTATAACTCTAATAACTAAATAATTAAATGTCCCATGACTTATGATATGATAGATAATTGAATCCTCTTTGTAATACCAACGAGTTTGCCAAAATCCGAATTCCAAGCGAAAACTTATGCTCGGTTTAGTGAAGCTCTATCTGGTAGACATGAACTATGACCATAATTTACGGATTGTAGATTGACCTAGGTCCCGTAAGTATTTTCCCTTAGTCACTCTAACATCAATTAATTCAGGGTTCTTTTGGTCTTTTCCTATTTCGTTGGACCTCTAAGCTACATAATTTAGAACCTAAATTATAATGTTTTAGTCATTTAATCCTAGAAACATAACTAAAACTTACCTAAGTCATATCATTAATCAAAACATAGAATTTAGAAGGAAGATAGAAGAAAAAAAATTAAGAAACCTAGTTTAAGAATGCAACAAGTTTCCATCTGTTCAAGACCAAAATTGAAAGATTTCTGTATGGAATTCATGACCATGTATGTGGGATTTCATTAGTCTGTTCCTTTTTCCGTTTAAATCCCTAGTTTTTCAGTCAAATTCTTGATTCCCTCATTATCTAGATATAGGGCTTCTGCAATATTAGAATAGTGGGGGTTTTGGTAGTTAGAATTATTTAAATCAGATTATTATGTTAATATTCTGTTTATTACATAAATTTCAAAACCCTAGATATGTATTTCATTAGTTCTTAAATTACACATGCTAGGTCCAGTACATTAGTTTTTCAGTTATACATGCCTCAGTCAGTAGTTCATTATTATCAAATAATTTGTTGCATTCACAATTTGCATGTTCAATTTTGACCTATCCAGTATTATAGAAACTCAGTCATAATATGATTAGCACTTTATTCATTGGGAGTATCATATTACCGAGTTGAACTAGGCTTCCCAAGTAATCCCAGAATTACTAGTGAAGTAGGTCATGTGTCCCTTCTATAGGCATCATTTTAGTGATCACGCCAGCATGTCTCTGAACCTTTGGCCGGGTATATTGGGTCCTCTCAATGGGGTATATAAATCAGAGTCCACATGTGGTCTTGTTGTCGATTATTAGTAGCTCCATTTGTTCTGTCATACTCTATTGTATTGACCATGTTCAAAGATTAGTCAGTATTCACTCATCATATTAGAAATGTGGTCCTTGTATCCGGTTAGATCAGTATTCAATATCTGTATAATTTTCAGATTATATCATTGCTTATTTACTTTGTTCATTTATATTGTATTTTAGCTCTATTTTATCTTGCATGCTCAGTACCTTCCAAGTACTGGTGCATACTCTACGCTATATCTTTGTTATGTAGGTTATAGTTCTAACCATCCATATAATTCTTAGATTAGTTCTCGATATCCTGTTCAACAGAATCAGTGGTGAGTCCTCATTCTCCATACATAATAGTCATGAGTTTTTTTTCAGTATATTTAGTCCTTTAATTTTAGTTTTGCTAGACTTAGTTGGGATTGTCCCAACATTTCTAGTCAATTAGAGGTTATATCATACTTAGATAGATTCAGTTTAGTACTGAGTTAATATCTTCGTTGTACTAAACACATCCGTTTTCACATATCTCTATTATGATATATAGGAATTCCCCAACTTTTCATTTTGTTTATGATTATAGTATCCGCACAGTTTCTATCATTAACTTTATATTAGTATGCTCATAATCATGGCAGCAAGGTTATCTTGGGATCACTTATGGTCCTATGTCGTCTCTGCTTCCAGGCGTAGCCTCGGGGCGTGAAAATCTTTGTATCATAGCACTAGGTGTAAGTGTCCTAGGATGTTCGACAAGATGCACTAGTTAAAGTCCTTTTCATGGGTGTATAGTGCGCACCACATTTAATGAGAGGAAGGATACAAAGTGTGTTAGGAAAACATAATTTTCCTCTTACTCTTATTGTGCGTAAAGTATGATAAAATTCCATTCTCACTTGACCTTCTACGTTTCAGTGATCATGCATCCTTTTAGAGATAACGCCAAGAATGCAAATGCCAGAAATGTTGTGTAATGACCTGTTTAGTCGTTTTGAGCAGCAGATTTTATTTCTGGAAAACTGGCTGAGATGACGGACCCCACGACAGACCGTCATGGGCACGACAGACCATCGCAGGGTCTCGTTTCAAAACACTTAGAAATTCTGAAATGGGTATTGAATCGACTCTCTGAACTTCGTGACGACATGGCAGGACGGACCGTCGTGGGCACGACGGACCGTCACAGACCCTTTAATAGAATGAGTCTCTGAACTCTGTGACGGAGCAGCAGGACGGACCGTCGCAGGCATGGGCCGTCACAGACTGCGTAATCCCAGGCTGGGTAGGATTTCTTTAAATGTTTTAAGGGACGTTTTTGACTATTCCTGCCTTAATTATAAAGTTAGAGGGTTAATGTTAATAAGTCTAATTACTTGGGGGTTTAAAAGAGGTAACCTTGAGTTAATTAGTGGGGTATTATTGTCATCTTTTATACTTAATTATATGCTAATTAGGGTAAAAGAAAGAGGGTTTGAATAAGAAAACTAGAAAGAACAAAGAGAGAGAGGGAGAATCGAACGAGAAGGTGAAAAGAAGAGGAGAAACACAAAGCTTTGGGAAATTGCTTGCTTGATCACTAGTCTTCGGTAGAGGTAGGTTATGGTTTTTATGCTATTCGTAGTAAACTCTTAATAGCGAATGATATGTATTGGTAGTATTGTAAAACCCTGCTATATGCTTAATTGTATGTTTGCATGAATGTGATGATATAATTGTGATAAAATAAGCATGATGAAGCTATTGAATCCCAAATCTTGAAAAACCCTAATCTCTTTGTTAATGATGATGCCTTGGTAATAAAGAAGGCTTGATAAACTAAAGTAATGAGATTGATGATGCCTTGGTATAAGAGAAGGCTTGATGAATTGATAGAATGAGATTAGGGGATCGGAGTGTCACGTTCTGACACATAGAATTAAGGGATCGGGTGTCACGAACCGACACGTAGATTTAGGGGATCGGGTGTCACAAACCGACACGTAGATTTAGGGGATCGGGTGTCACGAACCGACACATAGATTTAGGGGATCGGGTGTCACGAACCGACACGTAGAATTAGGGGATCGGAGTGTCACGTTCCGACACATAGTAGTAGGGGATCGGAGTGTCACGTTCCGACACATAGTAGTAGGGGATCGGAGTGTCACGTACCGACACATAGTAGTAGGGGATCGGAGTGTCACGTACCGACACAAGAGGAATAAAGATAATGAGGGAGCGGAGTGTCACGTACCGACACAAGAGAAATAAAGATAATGAATCTTGAAAGATGCTAATACACTCAATCTAATGAACCTAATTCCCAAATGAGTATGGTATTGAGGCTTGAGTCCTCATGTGTGAACTTGGCGGTGTTTATTAATGATGACAATATTTGTTGTTGCTACATGTTGAATATTGTAGTTGATTTTATAATATTACTTGATATATACTATTCTCTATTTTGAGCTGGCCGATGATATCTACTCAGTACCCGTGTTTTGTACTGACCCCTACTCTTATGTTTTCTTCCTTGTTATTTGTGGAGTGCAGCAAAAGGACCGTCGTCTTCAACTCAATCGCAATTGTAGCCAGTCTTCGTCACATCGGATCTTCAGGGTGAGCTAATTCTTCTAGCTTGGACTGGATCTTCTTCCTCATGTCATGATACCTTGAAGTTCCGGCATGGACTAGCTTTTACTTGTTTTAGCTTCTTAGAATACTCTTAGTATAGTAATTTGATCATAGATGTTCTTGTGGTGATGACTTCCAGATTTTGGGGAATAATAGATGTTGAATTTTAGAAGTTATTGAATTGGTTTTTATTAATGTGTTTAAGTCTTCCGCATTACTTTCTGTTGATATTATATTGAGTAGTTAGGGGTTTAGATAGGTTGGTTCGCTCACATAGGAGGGTAAGTGTGGGTGCCAGTCGCGGCTCGGTTTTGGGTCGTGACAAACTTGGTATCAGAGCATTAGGTTCGTTGGTCTCATCACACAAAAACGAGTCTAGTAGAATCTTAAGGAACGGTAGGGGGACGCCTTTACTTTTCTTTGAGAGGCTATAAGACTTCAGGAAAATTCCATTCTTTCTTTCTTTCTTTCGTGCTATTACTTGGATCCAATTGGTATCTAGGTGATACAAATTGGTATCTGACCATCTTCACTCTATTTCGCAGATGGTTAGAACTAGAGCAACGACTGCGCCAACACCAACACCGGCAAGACAAGATACATCTGATCCAGCCACTGGGGCTGTAGCTCGAAGAGGAGTAGCGGCAAGAGGCCGTGGTAGAGGTCGTGGGAGGACGTCATCTAGAGGAAGAGGACAAGTACCTAGCCCATCTGATTCTAGGGCGGTGACTCCTCCACCGACTGAGGAAGTAGTAAGAGAGGGTGAGGAAGGGGAGAATGAACAAGTGCATAATGAGAAATTGCCACCCCAACCTACCCCAGAGATGATCAATCAGGTTCTTACTTATCTTAGCAGGTTATCTGATCAGGGTCAGGCACCTCCAGTGGTTTCTGCACCAACACTTCCGGTTTCAGAGGTACGACATGCCGCTGCTGGGGCTCCCCGCATGGATGCCTCATTGGAAATAGGCACGTTTCCACGTCTGACTACTGGGCCTATAATAACAAATGATCAGCATGAACTTTTCAGTAAGTTCTTGAAATTGAAACCTCCAGTCTTTAAGGGTGCTGAATCAGAGGATGCCTACGATTTTCTGGTTGATTGTCATGAGCTACTACACAAGATGGGTATAGTAGAACGGTTTGGTGTGGAGTTCGTGACTTATCAGTTCCAAGGGAACGCCAACATGTGGTGGCGGTCACATGTTGAGTGTCAACCAACAGAGGCACCACCTATGAATTGGGCATCATTCTCTAGCTTGTATGGAGATGTATATCCCCCGGACTTTGAGGAATAGGAAAAGAGATGAGTTCTTGAGCTTAGAGCAACGTAGGATGTCGGTTACTTCATATGAGGCTAAGTTTCGTGCATTATCCAGGTATGCCACCCAACTTTGTTTCAGTCCACAAAAGCGGATTCGCCGTTTTGTGAAGGGGTTGAGGTCAGAATTGCGGATTTCAGCCTTACAGGTAGCGGCTACGAAAAAATCCTTCCAAGAAGTGGTAGACTTCGTGATAGAGGTGGAAGGAGTGAAGCCAGATGACTTCACCATGGCATCGACATCAAAAAGGTTTCGAAAGGAAGGTGAGTTTAATGGTTCTTACTCTAGAGGACAGGGTTCCAGAGGTTAGTCAGTTCGACCAATTCAGTCTTCACTACAAACTGTAGTTGGGGGTCCACCCCAGACCGGTCAACACTTCTCTGAGAGACCTATGCTTGACTCTAGAGAGTGTTATGGATGTGGGGAGACTGGACATATTAGGAGGAATTGTCCAAAAAAGAGTTATAGACCCCCAATAGCTAGAGGTAGAGGTGGTCATGGTAGAGGCCGTTATTCTGGAGGACGCGGTGGTCGAGGTAATGGTGGTCACCAGAACGGCCGGGGTGATGGGCAAACTGGAGCCACTACATCACAACATGGTAGGGGCAACGGACAGACAGGCGATAGGGCCCATTGTTACGCTTTCCCTGGGAGATCTGAAGCGGAGGCATCTGATGCTGTTATTATAGGTAATCTTTTGATTTGTGATTGCATGGCTTCTGTATTGTTTGATCCTGGATCCACATTTTCTTATGTATCTTCCTCATTTGCTAATGGTCTAAATTTATATTGTGAATTACTTGACATGCCTATTCGTGTTTCTACTCCGGTGGGTGAGTCTGTGATAGTTGAAAAAGTATATAGGTCTTGTTTGGTGAATTTTGTGGGGAGCAACACTTATGTAGATTTGGTTCTTAGAAATGGTTGACTTTGATATAATTCTGGGTATGACTTGGCTTTCTCCGAATTTTGTGATTTTGGATTGTAATGCTAAAACTGTGACGTTAGCCAAGCCTGGGACAGATCCGTTAGTGTGGGAGGGAGACTACACTTCCAATCCGGTTCGTATCGTGTCCTTTCTTCGTGCTAAGAGAATGGTTAGTAAGGGTTGTTTAGCTTTCTTGGCACATCTCAGGGATGACACTACCCAAGTACCTTCGATTGAGTCGGTTTCGGTCCGTGAGTTCCTGGATGTGTTCCCTGCAGATCTTCCTGGTATGCCACCGGATAGGGATATTGACTTCTGCATTGATCTTGAACCGAGCACTCGCCCCATTTCTATACCCCCTTATAGAATGGCTCCCGCGGAGTTAAGAGAGTTAAAGGCCCAACTTCAAGAGTTGTTGAGAAAAGGCTTCATTAGACCAAGTGCATCTCCTTGGGGTGCTCCGGTGTTATTTGTGAAGAAGAAGGATGGGAGTTTTCGGATGTGCATAGACTATAGACAACTGAATAAGGTAACTATTAAGAACAAGTATCCTCTTCCTCGCATTGATGACTTGTTCGATCAGTTACAAGGTGCTTGTGTCTTCTCTAACATTGACTTGAGATCCGGTTATCATCAATTGAAAATACGGGCAACGGATGTGCCAAAGACTGCCTTTCGAACCAGGTATGGGCATTACGAATTTGTAGTGATGTCTTTTGGTCTTACGAATGCCCCTGCTGCTTTCATGAGCTTGATGAATGGGATTTTTAAGCCATATCTGGATCTCTTTGTGATCATATTTATTTATGATATACTGATATACTCTAAAAGTAAAAAGGAACATGAGGAGCATTTGAGAATTGTATTGGAAATGTTGAGGGAGAAAAAGCTTTATGCCAAGTTCTCTAAGTGTGAGTTTTGGCTAGATGCAGTGTCCTTCTTGGGGCATGTAGTTTCTAAGGATGGAGTGATGGTAGATCCTTCTAAGATTGAGACAGTGAAGAATTGGGTAAGACCCACGAATGTGTCAGAAATAAAGAGCTTTTTCGGGTTAGCTAGCTACTACCGTCGATTTGTCAAGGGATTCTCTTCTATTGCTTCCCAATTGACGAACTTGACTAAGCAGAATGTTCTATTTGTATGGTCGGATGAGTGCGAAGAAAGCTTTCAGAAACTCAAGACTTTGTTGACTACCGCACCTATCCTTACCTTGCCAATAGAGGGTAAGAATTTCATTGTTTATTGTGATGCATCCTATTCGGGTTTGGGTGAAGTGCTAATGCAAGAGAAGAATGTAATTGCTTATGCTTCAAGGCAATTAAAGGTGCATGAACATAACTATCTGACCCATGATTTGGAGTTGGCTGCGGTAGTGTTTGCATTAAAGCAATCGAGACACTATATATATGGGGTTAAGTGTGAAGTATACACGGATCATCGTAGCCTACAGTATGTCTTTACTCAAAAAGATTTGAACTTGAGATAGAGGAGATGGATGGAACTACTGAAGGACTACGACATCACTATCTTGTATCATCTGGGAAAAGCAAATGTTGTGGCAGATGCTTTAAGTAGAAAGGCGGGAAGCTTGGGAAGTCTAGCTCATTTGCAAGTTTCTAGACGCCCATTGGCTAGAGAAGTTCTGATTCTGGCTAATGACCTTATGAGATTAGAAGTAAATGAGAAGGGAGAATTTTTGGCTTGTGTGGAGGCAAGATTTTCCTTCCATGACAAGATTAAGGGAAAGCAGTTTAATGATGGGAAATTGATCCGGATCCGAGATAAAGTGTTGCGAAGAGAGGCTAAGGAAGCAACAATCGATGAGGAAGGTGTGTTGAGGATTAAGGGAAGGGTATGTGTACCCCGCGTCGATGATTTGATCAACACTATTTTGACAGAGGCTCATAGTTCAAGGTATTCTATACATCCTGGTGCAACAAAGATGTATCGTGACCTAAAGCAACACTTTTGGTGGAGTAGAATGAAGCGCAACATTGTTGATTTTGTTTCCAAATGTCCAAACTGTTAACAAGTAAAGTATGAACACCAGAGGCCCGGAGGAACACTTCAGAGAATGCCCATTCCTGAATGGAAGTGGGAGAGAATTGCAATGGATTTCGTGGTTGGTCTTCCAAAGACAATGGGTAAGTATGACTCTATTTGGGTGATTGTTGATAGGTTAACCAAGTCTGCTCATTTTGTTCCGGTCAAGGTGACTTACAATGCAGAGAAGTTAGCCAAGATCTATATCTCAGAAATCATTCGATTGCATGGAGTTCCACTCTCCATTATATCAGATAGAGGTACGCAGTTTACTTCTATGTTTTGGAGAACATTGCATGCGGAATTAGGTACTAGGTTGGACCTTAGTACTGCATTTCACCCTCAGACTGATGGTCAGTCTGAGTGAACGATTCAAGTGTTGGAGGATATGCTTCGGCTATGTGTGATAGAATTTGGTGGCCATTGGGATAGCTTCTTACCCTTAGCAGAATTTTCATACAATAATAGTTATCACTCAAGTATTGACATGGCCCCATTTGAAGCATTGTATGGGAGGAGATGTAGGTCTCCCATTGGTTGGTTTGATGCATTTGAGGTTAGACCTTGGGGTACTGATCTGTTGAGGGATTCAATGGAGAAGGTGAAATCTATTCAAGAAAAGCTTTTAGCGGCTCAAAGTAGGCAAAAAGAATATGCAGATCGAAAGGTTAGAGACTTAGAATTCATGGAGGTTGAACAAGTCTTGTTGAAGGTTTCGCCCATGAAAGGGGTGATGCAGTTTGGTAAAAGAGGTAAAGTAAGCCCAAGGTATATTAGTCCCTTTGAAGTACATAAGCGAGTAGGGGAGGTGGCTTATGAGTTAGCCTTGCCTCCAGGCCTGTTCGGAGTGCATCCGATATTTTATGTGTCTATGTTGAAAAGATATCATGGGGATGGAAACTACATCATTCGTTGGGATTCGGTTCTGCTTGATGAAAAGTTGTATTATGAGGAGGATCCTGTTGCGATTTTAGATAGAGAAGTTCGCAAGTTGAGGTCAAGGGAGATTGCATCCATCAAGGTGCAATGGAAGAATCGGCCGGTTGAAGAAGCCACTTGGGAGAAGGAGGCCGATATGCAAATGAGATACCCACATCTGTTTAAAGATTCAGGTACTCCTTCTCGCCCTTGTTTTTCTTCTTGTGATCGTTCGAGGACGAACGATGGGTAAATTGGTATCTATTGTAACGACCTGTTTAGTCGTTTTGAGAAGCAGATTTTATTTCTGGAAAACTGGCTGAGAGGACGGACCCCACGGCGGACCGTCATGGGCACGACGTACCGTCGCAGGGTCTCGTTTTAAGACACTTAGAAATTATGAAATTGGGTACTGAAATCGACTCTCTGAACTTCGTGACGACATGGCAGGACGGACCGTCGTGGGCACGACGGACCGTCACAGACCCTTTAATAGAATTGAGTCTCTGAACTCTGTGACGGAGCAGCAGGACGGACCATCGCAGGCACGACGGGCCGTCACAGACTGCGTAATCCCAGGCTGGGTCGGATTTCTTTAAATGTTTTAAGGGACGTTTTTGACTATTCCTGCCTTAATTATAAAGTTAGAGGGTTAATGTTAATAAGTCTAATTACTTGGGGGTTAAAAGAGGTAACCTTGAGTTAACTAGTGGGGTATTATTGTCATCTTTTATACTTAATTATATGCTAATTAGGGTAAAACAAAGAGGGTTTGAATAAGAAAACTAGAAAGAACAAAGAGAGAGAGAGGGAGAATCGAACGAGAAGGTGAAAAGAAGAGGAGAAACACAAAGCTTTGGGAAATTGCATGATTGATCACTAGACTTCGGTGGAGGTAGGTTATGTTTTTTATGCTATTCGTAGTAAACTCTTAATAGCGAATGATATGTATTGGTAGTATTGTAAAACCCTGCTATATGCTTAATTGTATGTTTGCATGAATGTGATGATATAATTGTGATAAAATAAGCATGATGAAGGTATTGAATCCCAAATCTTGAAAAACCCTAATCTCTTTGTTAATGATGATGCCTTGGTAATAAAGAAGGCTTGATAAACTAAAGTAATGAGATTGATGATGCCTTGGTATAAGAGAAGGCTTGATGAATTGATAGAATGAGATTAGGGTATTGGAGTGTCACGTTCCGACACATAGAATTAAGGGATCGGGTGTCACGAACCGACACGTAGATTTAGGGGATCGGGTGTCACAAACCGACACGTAGATTTAGGGGATCGGGTGTCACAAACTGACACGTAGATTAGAGGATCGGGTGTCACGAACCGACACATAGAATTAGGGGATCAGAGTGTCACGTTCCGACACATAGTAGTAGGGGATCAGAGTGTCACGTTCCGACACATAGTAGTAGGGGATCGGAGTGTCACGTACCGACACATAGTAGTAGGGGATCGGAGTGTCACGTACCGACACAAGAGGAATAAAGATAATGAGGGAGCGGAGTGTCACGTACCGACACAAGAGAAATAAAGATAATGAATCTTGAAAGATGCTAATATACTCAATCTAATGAACCTAATTGCCAAATGAGTATGGTATTGAGGCTTGAGTCCCCATGTGTGAACTTGGCGGTGTTTATTAATGATGACAGTATTTGTTGTTGCTACATGTTGAGTATTGTAGTTGATTTTATAATATTACTTGATATATACTATTCTCTATTTTGAGTTGGCCGATGATATCTACTCAGTACCCGTGTTTTGTACTGACCCCTACTTTTATGTTTTCTTCCTTGTTATTTGTGGATTGCAGCAAAAGGACCGTCGTCTTCAACTCAATCGCAATTCTAGCCAGTCTTCGTCACCTCGGATCTTCAGGGTGAGCTAATGCTTCTAGCTTGGACTGGATCTTCTTCCTCATGTCTTGATGCCTTGAAGTTCCGGCATGGAGTAGCTTTTACTTGTTTTAGCTTCTTAGAATACTCTTTATAGTATAGTAATTTGATCATAGATGTTCTTGTGGTGATGACTTCCAGATTTTAGGGAATAATAGATGTTGAATTTTAGAAGTTATTGAATTGGTTTTTATTAATGAGTTTAAGTCTTCCGCATTACTTTATGTTGATATTATATTGAGTAGTTAGGGGTTTAGATAGGTTGGTTCGCTCACATAGGAGGGTAAGTGTGGGTGCCAATCGCGGCTCGGTTTTGGGTCGTGACATGTTTATGTAGTTCCTCCAATCCCAAATCAGGAAGTCTCCAATGCTGAATTTATAAATGTTATTCAGATGTTGGTTCAGTGTGTCACCAGCTAGAACAATCAGTGGGTTCAAGCTCCTGTTAATGCAAATGGTGGATCAATAGTATAAAGGGTCCGTGACTTTATTAGGGTGAATCCGCCAGAGTTCTTAGGATCAAAAATTGGTGATGATACCCTAAATTTCTTCAATGAGATCATGAAGATCCTAAAGGTGATGCATGTCTCTATGGATGATCTGTTTGAGCTAGCATCTTCTAGAATTAAGGATTTAGCTTTGCTTTAGTATACTTAGTTGAAAGAAAATAGGGGTACATATAAAACTTCTATCAATTGGGATTGCTTGAGCGAAACCTTTCGGGACAGGCTCTTCTCAAGGGAATTGAGGGAGGCAAAGACTCAGGAATATATGAACCTCACACAAGGTACAATGAAAGTCCAAGAGTATGGGTTGTTTACCCTACTCTCCAAGTATGCTCCTCATATGGTTGTTGATTCCAGACCTCAGATGAATAAAGTTTGTGTATGGAGTGTTAGACTTTGTGAAGACAGTGTGTAGGAATTCTATGTTGCTTGAAAATATGAGAATCTCTAGGCTCATGATTCACGCTTTGTAGGTTGAGGGTGATAATCTTAGGGAAGAGGCTAAGGATAACAAGAAGGATAGGACAAGAAACTATGAATGTTCTCGGCAAAAATATGTTGGTGAAAATTGCTCACAGAATCAGTATAAATTTTCTGCAACATCCCCTTCATCAGCTAGTGTTCCATCCACCTAGAACATGTATGATTAGAAAGGCATGGCATCGGGCTCTAAGTCTTAGGGAAGTGTTTGACGTACAAAAACCTACCCCATTTTCCCTATGTGTGGTCATAAGCATCCAGGTAAGTTTCCTGCACAAAAGGAAAGAAGCTTTGGATATGGTCAATATTTTCAAACATTGAGGGATTGCCCTACTAGACTGGGTCAAGGAAGCATCAATAGTAGAGCTTAGTCTCCAACATCAGCAGCTCCAACAGATCGCTTGACTCGATAAAATGACTCATCTGGTACAGGTCGCGGTCAACGCTAGAACATGTTGTATGCCCTTTAGGCTTGATGTTTATGCATTGTTACGAATATTTTACCTCGATGTTTATGCATTGTTATATCCACATGCTACTCTCTCATTTGTAACTCCTTTTATAGCATTCAAGTTCGATGTCAATCTAGAAACTCTCTCCGAACCTTTCTCACTCTCTATTCTAGTCGGTGACCCAGTAATAGATAAAAAAATTTCCTTGTCACAGCTCTCAGAAAGTTATCTTAGTAGATCTTGAAAATTAAGAAATGGTAAGCTTCGATGTCAGTCTAGGCATATATTGGACAAATTCCTGTTATGCCTCTATCAATTGTAGAACTAGGATTGTTCATTTTCAGTTTCCTGAAAACCCAATCTTAAAGATGATCTCTAAGGGTTATCTCTATCATCTAGTTCGAGTTATGTATTCTAGCTCCGAAACCCCAACTCTTGAATTAGTTCCAGTGGTGATTGAGTTTCCTAAACTTTTTCAACAAGATCTTCCCGGAATTCCTCCGGAAATTGAAATCGACTTTGGAATTGATCTCATTCTAGACACCCAACCTTTTTCTATTCCTCCTTACATAATAGCTCCAACAGATCTTATAGGATTAAAAGAGCAGTTGAAAGACCTTTTACATAAGGTCTTCATCAGAGGTAGTATTTTTCCATAGGGTGCACCAATGTTGTTTGTTAAGAAGAAAGATCGTTCACTCAGAATGTGTATTTACTATAGACAGTTGAACAAGGTCACAATCCAGAATAAGTACCTAACCTCAGAATTGATGACGTGCTTTACCAACTTCAGGGTGTTAATCATAATTCAATGGTAGACCTCCGATCAGGTTATCATCAGCTTGGAGTCACATATAGTGATATTCCAAAAACAACCATCACATACGGTATGACCATTAGGAATTTGTAATTATGTCATTTGGATTAACCAATGGTCAAGTATTATATTTGGACTTGTTAGTTATCATCTTTGTCGACATCAAATTTTGATTTGATAGTTTTAAAGTTAATTATTTTTGAGAATTATTTTTAAAAGTTCAAAATACATGTTTTGTCATATTAATGAAACTTTTTTGATAATCATCCTTTTTCTCAAATTATTAGGATTTTTATCTGTTTTTCTGTTTATATTAGTTTATCACATCTGGACGTTCAAATATTTGTTCATTTTTTATAAAATCATTATTTTGGTTAAATTACATTTTACATGTGATTTTACGTTTTTATAATATTAATTTTATTTTTCACATTATTAATATTGATTTTTATATTCCGTGCTGTCCAAAAATTCATTTAAATTCGATACAATTTGCATGCACATATATTTTATCAACCAACAATTTTTGGGCCACAATCTTGAGCCCATAACTTGGGCTGTTGTATAATAATTCCTATTTAAATAAAAGTTTCCCTATTATGTTAAGGTGGTGGAAATATTTGAGGGGTATTTTTTCAGATTTTTTACTCTTTAATTGTTCATTATTTTCTGGTGACAAGTTCACCAGTGTTCTGCTAGATTCTGGCGAGTCCACCACCCAAAACCCCGTTAAGTTTTTCCTTTTTCCGATAGTCATCGAACTCACAAAAACCTTTAATCACCAGTTATCGGACCTCTGCCTTTTTCTTGCGTTCGTTGCTTACTATTTTTGTGTCCTTGTTTTATATGAGTTTGAACGTGATTTTTATGTTTAATAACTGATATTGAGTCATTAAACTTAAGTTTTATTAAGTTAGTCAAATAAATTAATTACCTAATTACTAAAAAACCCCTCCTAGATTGACTAGAACTAGGAAAACACAACACTTGGTCAAATCTGAAATATTTCCTAAGAATTTCGTTTGTCCTCTTAAAATTAATTAATTAAATGGATAATTTAATACGTAGGGTAACTATAAAAGTGCCCGTAAATCATTGGAACAAAAATTAACCCTTTTGGACAATCCTAGGTTAAGTACTAGGATGTTTCTTCAGTTGTACTAGGTTAGTGTAAGAATTTAGATTTGACCCTTATGTCGTTATAACCATAAATAATCCTTTGAGCCATCCTAGGTTAGGTACTAGGTTGTATTTTTCTTGGTTTAACCACAATCTGGATATTGCTTTGTGATTCGGTTTTGCATTAATTAAGTACCGTAGGGTAATTTCAAAATTACCCTTAAGTTGTTAGGATCTTAACTAACTCTTTGGACAATCCTAGGTTAGGTACTATGTTTTCCCTTTCTTGTCTTAATCGAAATCTGAAAATTTCCTTTTTATTTTCGGTTTTAGACCTTTTAAATAGATAACTTAATTTTCTAAATTAATTAAGAAGGTAACATAGGGGAAATACTAAAGTACCCCTAAGTTTCTAGGACCATCACTAATATTTTGGACCATCCTAGGTTAGGTACTAGGTTGTCTCTTTAACTAGTACTAGGTTAGTGTAAACCCAGTTGGTCCGAGGTTGTCGGGTGCACTAATGGGTCCAATTCGGTTAGTCCTAGGTTATTAGTCATTAAGGGAAGTAGGTTAAAGTCTGTAATTTTTAGGGAGGGTATGCAACACATGGAGTGGTCCCTTGTGCACGTTTTTTACCCAAACTACCCTAACCGAATTCGGTTAGGGTGGTCCCCTACTTTGGTAGCTTTTTTACATGTCTTGCACATGTGCTTGTACATGGGTTGGTTGCACTTTCCTAACTAACTATTATTTATGGTTCATTTGGGAATTTTAACTTATCATCCCAAGGATCCTCACTATGTCCTTGGGCACTGTTTAATCTACATGATCCTTTGGAATGGTCATGTGTTATGGTACTAGGCTTAACACTTGGATGCCTAGTAGTTCATGTGATTTGTAAGGACGATTTTTTAATTAGCTTAGGGTCTTCATTTTTGGTACATTCATTACACAAACTCATAGATACTTGACAATTTGGCTAACAATCTTTAAGCCAACATTTTCTAGTATGCCCATAATTTTCTAATATGCCCAATATTTCTAAATATTGAGGAATGGGATGCCTACTTACCCGTGATACACATTCTTAAGAACCTTTTGGGCTTTTCATTAAACATATGATTTTCCGGAATGCTAAATTATCCCCCCTCCCTTTGGAACATTCTTCCTCGAATGACATTTACACAAAATTTTAAATAAATAGGTCACTTTCAAAAGTTACTTTGTCATACTTAAACATTTCTCTTTTGTGATGATTTGATTCACACTTATTTGGATGATGCATATCTTTCAAGCTTGTTTGAAGCTTCATATTTGAGATTGAGGAATTTACTTCTCAATCACACTTTACTTAATGCACATCACAAAGCATGCAACACAAAAAACATGTCTATGCTACACAAAAACATCAACATGACTTTGTTTTAAATCACATAGTGCTATTATAAGTAATACGATTAGGGACTTGCTACATCAAGTCCACTAAAGCACTCAAACTTAGAGTTTCTTAACATAAAGAAGACTTAGGAAGAGTATATCTAACCTCTTAGATAGCATATTATTTGCCTTAAGAGTTGAATTTAATGACCGCCCAACTTAATGTCGAAGGGACTTGCCACTATGCAATCTATTTTTCTACATACCCCTTCGGCCATAACACTGTCTCGTTTGGAACTACTAACTAGAAACAGTTCATGTAAGATCTCAGGAAGTACTTCAAATTGATTAGTCACAAAAAGAGATACCATAGACAAAGTAGATCCTCGATATAATAATGCATGAAAAGGAAAGGAGAAGACAAGCAAGTTACCATTATCCACATCCCTTAACTTTCTCTTCCTTTCAACGCATAGAACCGGTTTCTCTTGGGGGGTTTTGCTACAACATTTGGCCGACGCTGAGCATCTGCCTTGGCCTGTTTGTTTTGAACCACACCCTTCTAATTTTAGCCCAACTTATTTGGAAACTGAGGCCTTACTATCCTGTTTCCATAATCTATTATAACATAACACTTATGAAGCAAATCCATGTCTAAGTCATATTCTTGAGTTGATATGCAGCCAACTTATCCTTCTCCTCCTCATCAATACTCAAAGCAGGCTTTTAGACATAACCATGCATTCACCTCCATGAGAACAACCACACTAACCACACGTCTTTCATCCACGTTGGGCATTTCCATTATGGCCCCTTCCTGGCAAGGCCAAATCTTGAGCCTGGTGCCTTAGACCACTTGGACATCCTAATTATTGTGTGTATAATTCTACACATTCACACAATAAGGCAGTTAAATACTAATAACGACAGAAAGTGTCAAAGCTCTATATAGCACGATAAAGAATTGAAGAAGGGAAAATTTTCTATCATCGTGTAGTCTCTAAGTCATGATTGTGGCGCGCTTCACAACCATAAGATACAAACTACGTAACGTGGTTGTCTTGATATTTAGAAACTAGGTAATTTAACCTCATGCTCGGATACAAATTTTGTAAGGACCCGTATTCTGGAATCCGTATCGCTATCGACGTAGTTGACCTCTCAAAGGTCGCAGACAAGCCTCATCTTGCATTCATCAAATTCATATGATTAATTTTCGTGGAAAATTTACTTTTAATTGTATAAAGTGTACATAGACATCATATAGTTATTTCATGATTTCATCATATACTAAGATCAACATAAATGTAACAACCATCTATCATACGAATCAATTCAAAACAGAATAAGAATATATCATAAATATATTTGCCAAACACGACCTTATTACAAAAGCTTTGAAATGAAAGTACGAAAGAAACACAAGGGACAACATCCACTATCTTTCTCTAAAAATAAGGTTATACTAAAGTTGTAGAATCCTCGAAATCAAGAGGACCTAGCAAATTGTCTGGAGAAACGCTGGTGTCCAAATCGTTGCAAGAGTCGTCAATCTCCTTTAACCTACATCTATGAAATAGTAATATAAGGGTTTAGTACACCACTTGTACTAAGTATGGGTGTATGCACATATACACATAAGGCTACGCATTATCAAAGAAATATCTTTTTAAAAAATATGCTATTTCTGGAAAGCTTAGTCACTAGACTTTCCTAAATTGTTAGTTGTGAATTGTGGTATGAAGATGATGTATTTTAATGCATTCACAGCACAAAAATCATTTTCTATATTATTACAAAAAATTAGTATCATTAACATAATTTTAGAACAACTCGGTCAAAGATTTGAGATTTTTGATCCTCTTAGGCCATCAACTCCTCTTTGTACATTTAGATTATTTTTTTGTCTTTTTCTTCTTGTTGTTGTGTAGCTCAATAATTCTTTCGGTCCTATGATTTACTTACAAGTGCAAATGATTCATATTAGTCCCATGTCCACAATGAATCATGTAAGAATCCAAGGATAAATGAATGATTTCCCTACTTTATCATGAGTCATTCTTTACACTATATATTCATTACCTTTCATACACAATTCTCTATTGATCATTCCATTGACTTCATTAATTTCATGTGTTATATATTATACATTTCATATACATGAGACTTTGAAATCATTTATGTAGCTTTAAGATATCTCTAGTGAGTACCCAACATATGGGACCTAAACCCGAGGGCCTTCTTTAGCAAACACAGAGTCTGCTTCATTCATTCATTTGTACTTTACATTATTCATTTCATTCATTCATAGGCTTATGTAAAAACCATCTATACCTCAGATGACGTTTAAGACTCTCATCGGGATCATGAAGTGCAATGACCAAAAATGACCTAATGTCATTACTTGAATATGATTTCATCTCTTGATTGTCTTGCACAAACACCTTCGCTATCGTTCATTTAATTATCTTTCATACTTTGAGTCTGGCCTCATTCTTTATTTGGGAACTTTAAGCTTAACCAACATATATCATGTGAGCATCATGAAATCCAGTATCTGCCCCACACAAAAAAGAGATGGAATCACCGGTTAAAGTGAACCGAAAATGCTAACGTATATAGGGAGTCGAACCCTTAGATCCGTATATTGAAAGTATGGGTTCAAAGACTACGATATATAAGTAGAACCATACTCAGCATGCCGGACAGTCTCATCTCATCAGAGTTACGTGAACCTATGCCCTTCCCGAAGGAAGGCATCACCGCTCATGGCTAGCCTATTGTGCCCCAAATTAAGTTCCATTACATTCAACTCATAAGTCATGGAAGTTGGATTCTAGCATGAGGGTGTCATTGCTCATTAGAGGATTTCACATCTCATCATTACTATTAAGTGTCAATTGTCCTTACACTTACATATAGAGTATGATTGACACTTGTCTCTTCATATTCAACACTCTCTTAGGTGATTACTTTTAGTGACCTTTACTTAGGCTTGGTTGAGACATGTCTCACAATTCTTCTTAGCCTCTTATCATGTTGTCACAATTTTCATTAGCATCATAGATTAACATAATACTCACCTCATTACGTGATTGTTCATTTCTTCTTTATCTTTTAGTGTTGACTCAAGTATTATGAAGGCTTGCTTCTAGATTGACATTTACTTACTCTATTGATGACTGGTCATACTAACTTTACATTGTAACTTTAGATTGATGAAATTTCCTTACATGAAATCCTTTTGTTCTAATGAGACTGACTAACACATTCTAACGCCTTCATACGTGAATATTCTTTTAACATAGTTGCTTAGTTGTATGTGTGGCTTGTCTCACTTCCTTTAAAACCCCATTCTGGTCACTTACCATTTTTAGACCCCTTTAATTATGTTATAACTCACGCTACTTACTTACTTTAGTGTAGTATATTCATATCATTGTTTATGGACGATGAACACTTCATTTAATAAGCTTCATGAGTTCATATGTCATTTTGTTAGAGCATGTTGGGAGTTGTCCCAATGAGTGGCATGACCTTTATTATGGATTCATTGAATTAGTTTAGAATTTCTTATATTATCATTTGATACTCTAACAAGACAATATTGGCATATGATTAGTATTGGCCTCAACCTTTTAATACTAAACTACATAACCATTTTTGTTGGCATGTGCCAATTATATGTATGATCATATTTAAATTTAATATATATGATCCATTAGACAATCATTTAACTATTTAACACAATATGACAAACATTTTACATGCATCACGTTTAGACAATGTATTGTTATCCATTTAATTGGCATACAATTAGTATTACCATAAACAATTGGGCATAGATTTCATAACCATATTTGTTGGCATAACTCAATTTTCATGTTCAACATGCTTAAGTTTTTCCACATTATACATTATACAATCTTTTTTTTAATTAACATAATATTATAGACAAATCCCTACAACTTGTTTGACAATGTAGTGTTAGCATATTTATTGGCATAAGATTAGTATTGGCATAAGCAATTGGCTATAGATTGCATAACTATTTTGTTGGCATAAGCAAAAGTTTCATGTAATCATGCTCCGTTTGGGATACATTATTCATTAGCCAATCTTTTATTTATTTAGAGATAACATTATAGTCAATTCACATTTAAATTTTGAACAATGTTTTTGTTAGCCTTTTTATTGACATAAGGGAAACATTCACTCAAATTATGATTTCACGGAGCTCTTTTTAGCTAACTTTATAACATAACTTTAGGCATAACGTTTTTTTAACATCTTGAACAACATCATATGAGAGTTTGATGAATATATCATCAGTATAACGTCATATTAAAATCAAGTATGCACAACAGACCGTAACATCTTTATACATAACATTTTCGGACATATCTTTAACATAGTATCATTCTTTTAATTCACATAATAACACTTAGCATTAAACGAGTTCAATTAATAGGTTCATTCAATCATTATTTAATAAGAAACCATACACAATAAGATCATCCACCAGCACATATCAACAACATCATTTCTAAACTATTCAACATTGAAATAATAACAAGGATACTAGGGTAAGGAGTTCGACAAGAACGACGGGAAACAACCCTAGTTTTCAAGATCTTTGAATCATTCGAAAGAAAGTTCTCTTGGATAAAGAAGTTCAGGGGATAAAGCAATACCTTATGTAAAACTTAATCTACGAAGACCACCTTAAACGAAACCTTGACGAAACCTTGAAATCGCCCTAGAGAACACGATAAATTTTCTGCGTTTTTCTTGTGTTCGTTGCTTACTATTTTTGCGTCCTTTTTGTATATGAGTTTGAACGTGATTTTTATGTTTAATAACAGATATTTAATCATTAAACTTAGGTTTTATTAAGTTAATTAAATAAATTAATCAACTAATTACTAAAAGCCCCTCCTAGATTGACTAAAACTAGGAAAACACATTACTTGGTCAAATCTGAAATATTTCCTAAGAATTTCGTTTTGCCCCTTAAAATTAATTAATTAAATGGATAATTTAATTAACTAAGGTACCTAGGGTAACTATGAAAGTGACTGTAACTCATTGGAACAAAAATTAACCCTTTTGGACAATCATAGGTTAAGTACTATGATGTTTCTTGAGTTCTACTAGGTTATTGTAAGAATTTCGATTTGACCCCTTTAATTTATTTAATTAAATTGATAATTTAATTAATTAAGTGACCTAGGATAATTATAAAATTACCCTTAAGTAGTTACAACCATAATTAATCCTCTCAACCGTCCTAGGTTAGGTACTAGGTTCTCTTTTTCTTGGTTAAACCAAAATCTGGATATTGCTTTTTGATTTGGGTTTTTCACCTCTAAATTAATTAATTAAGTTTCTAAATTAATTAATTAAGTATACTAGGGTAATTACTAAATTACCCTTAAGTTGTTAGCATCTTAACTAACTCTTTGGACTATCTTAGGTTAGGTACTAGGTTGTCCCTTTCATGTCTTAAAAGAAATCTAAAAATTTCCTTTTTATTTTTGGTTTTCGACCTTTTAAATTAATTAATTAATTTTCTAAATTAATTAATTAGGCAACATATGGGAATTAATAAAGTACCCCTAAGTTTTTAGGACTATAACTAACCTTTTGGACCACCCTAGGTTAGGTACTAGGTTGTCTCTTTAACTAGTACTAGGTTAGTGTCAACTTGATTTTGCTTCTAGGTTATCGGGTGATCTAATGGGTCCAATTGGGTTAGTACTAGGTTATTAATTATTTAGGGTAGTTGGTTAGATTCTAGAATTTGTAGGGAGGTTATGCCCCACATGGAGTGCTCCCTTGTGCACGTTTTCCCCCCTAACTACCGAATCAGTTAGGGTGATCCCCTCCTTTGGCAAATTTTTCACATGTCTTGTACATTTGCTTGCACATGGTTGGTTGAGATTTCCTAACTAACTATTATTTATGGTTCATTTGGGAATGTTTACTTATTGTCCCAACGATCCTCACTATGTCCTTGGGCACTGATTAATCTACATGATCCTTTTAAATGGTCATGTGTTATGGTAATAGGCTTTACACTTGGATACCTAGTAGTTCATGTGATTTGTAAAGAGGATTTTCTAATTAGATTAGGGTCTTCAATCACGTACATTCATTACACAAACTCATAGATACTTGAAAATTTAGCTAATACTCTCTACGCCAACATTTCTGACTATGCCCATTATTTTCTAATATGCCAAATATTTGTAAATATTGTGCATTGGGATGTCTATTTACCTGTGATACACATTTTTAAGAACCTATTGGGATTTTAACTAAACATATGATTTTTTGGAATGTTACAAGTTGTTTTGGTGGTCGCGTCTTTAGTCATTCAAGTGAGCCTTAGAATCACCTTTGGTAGAGGGTCTTATGTTTATGTGATTTGAAGTGATCATGATGTTATATTATGTATGCGACTATACGTTCTTATGTTGACTTAATGTGATCTATTATTCTAGTTTTATGAAGTTTTCCTCAAAAAGAGAATGTTTTATACAAATTCCTTTTAGCATGATTTTATTGCATTACATTATACTTAGAGAATTCTAATTTACTAATTCCATATATTGTGTATATCTCTAAAGGTGTAGGTGGCATTTGAAACGAATCTCGAAGTGAAAGGTTCGATTAGTGTTCATTCAAGCAAGTGTTGGTATGTCCTCACTAGATTCATGGATATCATTAATGTTTAGTTTTCTTATTAAAAAAATGGTAATAGACTTAGATATTTTCTATAAGTTGAAGTATGGGTCGTGTCGCAAGATATTCGTATGTCTAAGATGGCGACTATGAGACTTAGCCTTTCTTTATTATTTTCTATAAAAGGGATATTTTGAAGTATTACTTTTTCATTTTAAAATATTTAATTACACATTACTTTTCATGCATGTATGCAATGATTGATGCCAAAGGGCTTGTACAAGAGATCATTGATGTCAAGTACACCCTGTTGTGATATGAGAATACCTTTTGTTATAGAGTGTAATCTCGGGTCGCGACAAAGTTGGTATGAGAGCATAAGCAATGAAGTAGTCTGACAAATCCGAAGTCTCATCTAAGCCACATCTAATAGAGTCTTGTACATCGGTATGTGTTGAGATACATCTATGATCGAGAGGTTATGGGATGTTAGAGTTTCAGTTTCTCCATGAATCTTCTGTTATTCTAATAAAGTTGAGGTTATAAGTTTGTATTCCTAATATCTTCTATTGTGATTAAAGGTTATGACTACAAGAAGAATGTCGTTAAGAAGTTTTAAAGAGGAAGGGGAGCATGAGGAAATTCCCCAAGGTGAATTGGATCCACAAGAATTTAAAGTTTCCCAAGCTGTCCAAGTTCCTCCCCAAGGTGATCAAATCCGTATTGAAGGTGAAGGCAATGCGGTTCCCGTGGTTACGCCGGATATGACTAATGGGAATATTAGAGAGGCTCTACTTGCTTTAGCACGAGCGATTACAACTCATGTGAATAGGGGTATCGAACCTAGGGTGAATGCTATAGAGAATACTATGACCTCTATGTTGAGGGACTTTGTGAGAATGAATCCTCATATCTTTTTTTGCTCAAAAATGAGAGAAGATCCCAAAGATTTTGTTGATGGTGTGTAAAAGGTGTTTAGTGTTATGGGGGTGACTTCTAGTGAAAAGGTGGAGTTGGCCTCATACAAATTGAGGGATGTTGATCAAGTGTGGTACATTCAATGAAAGATAATAGGACGGTTGAGTCGGGTCTTACAGAGCTGGAGGAGTTTAAGGAGGTTTTAGGAAAGTACTTTCCTTGTGAGAGGAGGGAGGTGAAGGTTGAAGAGTTCCTTAACCTTAGGAAAAGGAACATGATTATGGATGAGTATTCTTTGAAGTTCACCTTGTTTTCTAGGTATGCTCAATCCATGGTGTCTAAGCCTAGGGATGATATGAGTAGGTTTGTTATCGGTGTTTCTGACCATATGAAAGAAAAGTTTCGTACGACCATGATCCATAATGATATGAACATGTCTAGGCTTATGGTGGATGCACAATCTATTGAGGTGTCCAATCTTAGTAAGATTTCAAGGAATTTGAAGAAGGGTGGAGTGATTAGAAAAACCAACCTATATTTAAGAATAGGGATCCAAATTATATGTACCTAGTGCTCCTAAGGTCAAGGGTGAAGGTGGTAGTAGTTCTCAAGGTGTTAAGCCTACTTGCTCTACTTGTGGGACGAAGCATTTTTGGAAGTTTCTAATTTGTACCGGTAATTGCTTTGGTTGTTGTAAGTATGGTGATAAGGTAAGGGATTATACTACCATTACATCTAGGGGGAAACATACCAAGACAAATACTCCAACTGTTCCAAAATGTGGTTCTCCAAAGAGGAATCATGTAACGACCTGTTTAGTCATTTTGAGCAGCAGATTTTATTTCTGGAAAACTAGCTGAAACGACGGATCCCACGACGGACCCATGGGCACGACGGACCGTCGAGGGTGTCTCGTTCCAAAACACTTAGGAAATTCTGAAATCTGAGTACTGAAATTGACTCTCTGAACTCTGTGACGGACGTGCAGGACCGACCGTCACAGGTACGACGAACCGTTGTGAGCCCTCGTTTCAAAACACTTCAACTCTCGAAAAGTTGGTACAGGGAACGATTCTCTGAACGTCGTGACGGAAGTGCAGGACGGACCGTCGTAGGCACGACGGGCCGTCACAGACTCCTTAAACAAATTGAGTCCATGACGAACCTGCATGACGGACCGTCGCAGGCACGACGGCCCGTCACAGGTTGCGTAATCCCAGTCTGGGTCGGATTTCTTTACACGTTTTAAGGGACGTTTTGGACTATTCCTACTTTAATTATAAAGTTAGAGGGTTAAGGATTATAAGTCTAATTACTTGGGGGTTAAAAGAGGTGACCTTAAGTTAATTAGTGGGTTATTATTGCCATCTTTCATTCTTAATTATATGCTAATTAGGGTAAAAGAAAGAGGGTTTGAATAAGAAAATAGAAAGAGAAAGAGAGAGAGTCGAACGAGGAAGAAGAAGAACAAAGCTTGGGAATTTCTTGCTTGATCACTAGTCTTCGGTGGAGGTAGGTTATGGTTTCTCTTACGATATTCGTAGTAAAACTCTTAATAGAGAATGATATGTATTGATGATATTGTAAACCCTGCTATGTGCTTGATCGTATGCATGCATGAATGTAATTATATAATTGTGATTATATTAAGTATGATGAAGCTATGGAATCCCAAATCTTGATAAAAACCTAATCTCTTGTTAATTATGAGGCCTTGGTATAAAAGAAGGCGTGATGAACTAAAATAATGAGATTGATGATGCCTTAGTGAGAAAGAAGGCTTGATAAATTGATAGAAGGAGAATTAAGGGATCGGGTGTCACGAACCGACGCGTAGTATTAGGGGACCGGGTGTCACAAACCGACACGTAGATTTAAGGGATCGGGTGTCACGAACCGACACGTAGATTTAGAGATCGGGTGTCACGAACCGACACGTAGATTTAGGGGATCGGGTGTCACGAACTGACACGTAGATTTAGGGGATCGGAGTGTCACGTTCCGACACATAATAGTAGGGGATCGGAGTGTCACATACCGACACAAGACGATTAAAGATGTACGAGGTAGCGGAGTGTCACGTACCGACACAAGAGAAATAAAGATAATGAATCTTGAAAGATGATAAATATACTCAATCTAATGAACCCAATTCCCAAATGAGCATGGTATTGAGGCTTGAGTCCTCATGTGTGAACTTGACGGAAATTGTTAATGATACAGTACTTGTTCTTGTTACATGTTAAGTATTATAGTTGATTTTATAATATTACTTGATATATATTGTCTTCTATTTTGTGTTGGCCGATGATATCTACTCAGTACTTGTGGTTGTACTGACCCCCTACTTTTATGTTTTCTTCTTTGTTATTTGTGGAGTGCAGTAAACGTGCCGTCGTCTTCAACTCAACAGTAATTTTAGCCAGTCTTCGTCACATCGGATCTTCAAGGTGAGATAATGCTTCTAGCTTTGACTGGATCTTCTTCTTCAAGTCTTGATGCCTTGAATTTCCGGCATGGACTAGCTTTTACTTGTTTTAGCTTTTAGGATACTCTTAGTTTAGTCATTTGATTTTAGATGTTCTTGTGGTGATGACTTCCAGATTTTGGGGAATAATAGATGTTGAATATTAATAGTTATTGAATTGGTTTTTAATAATGAGTTTAAGTCTTCCGCATTACTTTTTGTTGATATACATTGAAATGTTAAGGGATTGATTGGTTGGTTCGCTCACATAGGAGGGTAAATGTGTGTGCCAGTCGCGGCTCGATTTTGGGTCGTGACAAATCACTTCTATGTTCTTCAAGGTATGGTAGCGAATTCGGGTGATGATGCAGGTATGTTGTATATTTCTCTCTTGTGTAGTGATGGGTTACTTATAAGTGGGGGAGTAAGTTGAGTAGTGAAGTTGTGATTTGTTGTCTCTTCTTTTATATTCGATTCAAGGTTGAGAATTAGAAGGTCATATAAGCATGTTGTATGTTCCATTGTGTTTAGGAGTCTTGTTGAAATTCAACCTCATTGATTCCTTAGATTTTGCATTTCATAAAGTTAATTATGTCGTAAACTGAATTAATATGGTTTTTTATCTCATATTGTTATGTTTCCATCATAAAATGCTTATATATTGCATTATTGAATGTTTTAGAATAATTCACTATAAGGTTTGGGAATTCACTGTAAAGATTTTTCAATTTTGACTGAATTGTTCTTTTATGTGTTTTATCGAAAAATATTTGAAAAGGAGTTTGTTTTGTTTAAAATATATTTTCGACTTTTTTAGGAGTCTCCACTTAATTTTTTAAGGAAAATTAAGAAAACTCGTTTCCAAACAACATAAACAGGAAAAAATCGTTTTGAAAACATTTTAGGGTTAGGGATTCTTAGTAGCGTCTTAGGAAGGTGTTGAAGGCACCTAAGATGATCCGCTAAATACGGTTCTCCGGCGATTAAACACTTGACTATTTCTTAAAGATTTGCGAATTTTTACGGTTGAACTTATTAAAGTTTTTAACTAGCCCAACTTTACGAATTTTGAAATATTTATTGTTTTACGATTTAATGTTAGTTTTAAGGTTTGATAAAATAGAGAGGCATTTCGATGGGGTTTGGGAGTTTTTCTAACCCTAACTAACGGCATTCAAACAAACACGTAAACGAATGGTAGAGAGAGAGAGAGAGAGAGAGTTGGATCCAATTTCGGTTCTGTTCGCCTTGACCGAAATTTGGACCCACCTGCTTCGGGTTTTCAACCCATTTTCACCTGTCCTAATCTAAACGTACAAGATAAAATATAAGAACAATAAAACAAAACAAAACAAAAAAAAAAGAAAAAGAAAAAAGGAAAACAATAAGGGCTTATACCCATTACAAATAAATACAAAGCAAATAAACATAAAAAAAAGTCTTCTAATCCCTCTTCTTCCAATTTCTTCAATTCCTCAATCCTTTTACGCGATCCTCGTCTTTGGTGGGTTGACTCGGTGGAAAGAAATTCTGAGCCTTTATGGCTCTTCCGAAAGACATGGGAGGGAATAGAGTCCCAAAACGGACTCGAGAGAAAATTTCACATGCAATAAGGTAAAATAAATTAGCATATGAATAAAAAACTACTAACAAACATCTTGAATAAAACGGAAATAAAGCGAAAGTATATATAATTGAATTAGGGGAAACAAAAGACTCCAATTCAATTCTCAAAACTAAGACATAAAAAATGGAACTCACAACAAATAAAACAACAACAAGGACATACAACGCATACACACAATGAAACAACTCTCACACACATAGATGTACACCTCCACTGCCTAGTAAATATGCAGAACAAACATTGTATTTATTCAATCCAGCATACTCCAAGCATTGGAGAATTCGAAATAGCAATAAACACACAAGCCAAGAGCTGAACCAGCGATTACAGTGCAAAGGGTAGCAACAGCGTACGTTATCGACAACTAAAACAATATTTACTCCCGCCAATTTTAAGCATGATTTGTAATATCAAATGCGAAGCTAATCGAGATATGACTTCATGGTCCGAAATGAGCTACTACTGCCTCCTTTAGCCTTGTAAATACGACATGATTATAAGACCCAAGCTCAACCTCTAAACGACATGCTTAACAACCGCAAAACAAGCTAAACAATTGATCCATTTCAACCCAAACAAAAAACTCGAGGAGGGAGGGACGAGTGAAGATTTCGACTAGATGAACAACCACGGAATGTCACACTTTAGGAAGCCAAAGAATGCATACGAACAGGTCATAAAATGACTTCATAAGAGGCAAATAACATAAATGAGGCTACAACACTTCACAAATTTGCAAAAAAAAAATTACAAATGAAGGGGAGAGAAGCCAAAGGATAAAAAGTATTATGCTTGAACTCGACTAACCCATACTTCGAATCGACACGAGGATGAATCACAAACAAAAAAAAAACAATGAATCATACTAACAACAGGAAATCGTAACATCAAACGAACTTAGAAGAGGCAGGGAACAACGCGAAAACAAGCAAATTCAGCGAAACTAGGAGCATACCAACAAAGTGCAAGAGGGATACAGACAACCATAACGCAAAATAATCATTACAACAACGATTGAACTAATGAAGGCTGTCACTAACAAAACCTATTACCACTTTAGCGATTAAGAAAGAAAGAATCAAAGGACTTATGATGAATTGAAGCTAACAAACGAATGCATGAATCCATGTTCCAGGTTTAAACGAATGAACAAGTTGCGTGTGTTAACCTTTTTCAAACACAGCAACAGGGAAGGGAACAAGCAGATGCCTCCACCACAAACTTGACATCTCCAACAAAAGCTTGAAGGAACTGGTGTCAACGAAACAAGAGGACGATATCACGATCGAAACTGAAGCGAAACTCTATATTTTTTTTAATATCTCCCGTATAGCACTCTTAAAGTTTAATCGTTCTCTTCGCTATCGCTTTACACTCTTACTTCTCTCCGTTCTTCTACAACAAATAGGAAAGAAACCAAATTTTTTTTGAAAACCCTCCTTCTATTCTTACGCAACAAACAGAATAGCCAAAATTTTCTTTTCAAAAATTTTTCCAACCAAAAATTTCTAACCCCTTTCTGAAGAAGAAAGGTGTATATATAGAAAGGCAAAAAACTAGGGTTCAGAAGGGCGGGTAAAACGATTTTTCCATTTCACTTCGAATTCGAAATCCCAAACTTATCCAGAAAAAAAAGGAATATTCCTCAATTCTGAATCGTTCGAACGGCTATGAGGTGATGTGGAGGGTGGAGATCAATTAGGCGTCCTTGTGAGGAAACGTGGCAGAATTGTGCTGCAAGGACAAAACGCGTCTGGCAAAGATAAATCCAGCCTGCCCTGCTTCGAGGCGTACTGGCGAGGAGTGTACGCGTACTAACAAGGAGCGTACGCATGTTGAGACGCAGGGGAAGGAGAAGGAGGGGGAGTTGTACGTGAGGGAGACGCAGGGGCTTTCTCGCATCTGGAATCTTGGAATTTCATGGTGGTTGAGCGTCTGGGAATTTTGGCGTTTTCTGGGTTTCTATTTTGGGGGAGGGTCGCATCTGGGGAGGAAGAAAAAGGGTGGGGAGGTCGGGTCAAAAAGGGAAAGGGAATTGGGTCGGAGCAGGTCAAAGGGAAAGGGGTTGGGCTGGATTTGATTTAGTGGGTTGGGTTATTTGTTTGGGCCTGGGAATTGTTTGGGCTGGGTATTCTAAGTTGGAGGGTTGTTTGAAAGGGTGGGCTGCTGAAAAGTGTTGGGCTTACGAATTGGATTTGGGAAGTTGTGGGCTGCTAGGAATAGGGAGGCCTGGGAATTAATTGAAGATTTGGGAAGGGAAACTTGATTAATTAAATAAAAAACTAATTGAAATAAAAATGATAAATATGGCTGAATCCTTAAACAAAACGAATTTGTATTAATTAACCAATGCGCTTCTTTATTTTAGTAATTTATTTATAAAATAGCAATTCCTAATATAATCATAATTTTAAACTAAGGAGAAACTTACTAAAATTAAAATATTTTTGAGGTGGTCTTTTGAATATACATAAAATATACCGATTATATACGTAACTATGTAAACAGTATATTATTATATTTTCACAAATTTTGTAACACTAATTAATTTAAATTGTTTGGGAAACTTACGAAGCTCGATAATTAATTTATACCGACGCGGGTTAAAAATTGGGTGTCAACAACTGTCCCTCATTTTGTTTGGGTTGATGCAAGCAACTCGAGGAAAATGAAATTGACCAAACCAATTTTGACCAACCTCATTCATTTTAAAGGAAGGATTCGA
Source organism: Solanum peruvianum (assembly GCA_027705065.1). Lineage (NCBI taxonomy): Eukaryota > Viridiplantae > Streptophyta > Magnoliopsida > Solanales > Solanaceae > Solanum > Solanum peruvianum. Next base: position 31,406,291 of record JAKWJD010001762.1, on the reverse strand, counting down.
CAAAGGGTTTAGGAATTATGACCGAACCCTTGCAAATGGGTTTCCTACATATCTCAGGCCATATGAGAATTCAGGCCACATGTAGTTCGATAAGCTTGATTTACTGCATGATTTTGTAAAATCAAAAGCCACCTCGATACCGAATTATGAAGGTATCGAAATGCTCGAGAATAGAATTCGAGAGCGAATGTTGGAATACATTCGAGTTTTCAACATTGAATCCGCCTACATATCCTTAAACCTTTGGAATCAGGCTGTGTGTAGTTCGACTCGATTGGTGGAAAAGAAATCTATTATGCTAGATAACCTTTGATTTAGACAAGCAAAAAATTAAACGAGTATGAAAAAGAGGCTTGTAACCTCTTAACCACGAATGTGGCGCGCTTCACACCCATAATTTAGAACTTACACGAACAGAATTTCCAAAACTCTTGGCGCATTATCACTAAGACTGGAAACTTGCTTCCGATGACTCGAAACTTTCGGATGCGAGACAGAAACTGACAGAACTAAAGAAAAACCCGAATGCTTCGAGAGGGGTGGTTCGATTGTGGTGGAAGTCGCTCCTCTGCTCGCGTCCTAAGAGTTTGACATTCCTCTTTGGACTGTGTCCCAGTTCGCTGCTAAGAAAAAGTTCCATGCTGTGCTGCATCCTTTTTGATGTCGTCCGCACCTGTGGTTTTGGAGAATTCATCCTTTTGGATGCTCTCGAGAAAGACTGAGACGAAACTCGTCAGCTTAAAAAATGCAATTAGGATGGGAGAAAGTGTCTTTTTACCGTGTCGACACTTCATTGTTCTCCTTAAATCGACGTCGACTCGATCAGTCTGACGTCCATCAAATAAAGCTTACGCCTTATGTTTTGCAATATAATATTCAATGTACTCTATACTTGATGTCGAAATAAATAGATAAATGTGGATGTGATATTGATGTTTCTTTTGTCGTCGTCTTCGATGCTTTTCTTGATGTTTACTTTTATAAAAAATAACATAATGCAGTTGAGGCCGATGGATAAATGTTGCTCTTGGGATACCCAATTTCTCTTTTTTTATCCGTCTATGTCCTCTTGCGGGGTCTGAATATCTTCCCGCAATACGTAAATTCCTGTGAGGTATGAAATCTTCTCGCAATGCATAACTTCCAGCGAGGCATGAATTCTTCCCGCGATGTGCAAATTTTTAACGAGGCATGGATTCTTCTCGTGATGCATAAATTTCGGCGAGGTATGAACTCTTCTCGCGATGTCTAAATTTCAGCGGGGCATAAAATCTTCTCGCGATGTATGAATTTTGACGAGGCCTGAAATCTTCTCGTTGTGCATAATTGTTGACTCGCAATGCATGATTTTCCACGATGCATGACTTTTCCGCGATACATGATTTTCAACGAGGCATGGCTTCTTCTCGTGATGCATAAATTCCAACGAGGTATGAATTCCTCTCGTGATGTCTAAATTTTAACGAGGTATGAAATCTTCTCGCGATGTATAAATTTAGACGAGGCATGAAATCTTCTCGTCGCAGATAATTGTTGACTCGCGATGCATGATTTTCCGCGATGCATGACTTTTCCGTGATGCATGATTTCCGCAATGCATGATCTCTGCAGTATGACTTCCGCGATGCATGACTTCCGTGATGCATTATTCCTCAGTGTATGACTTCCTCGATGCATGACTTCCGCGATGCATGATTTTTCAGCAGTTTATGACTTCCCCGGTGCATGATTTCCGCGATGCATGATTCTTCAGTGTATATGACTTCCGCGATGCATGATTTTTCAGCAGTATATGACTTCCGCGATGCATGATTTCCGTGATGCATGACTTTCAGCAATGCGTGAATATTTATATCGTCTGTGCTCATGGTAACGGTAAGACGATTTCCAAGTATATATCGACTTGATCGATAATAATAAAATAATAATAACATAACTATACCTTCTGGGGCAATTCATTTTCTTGATTGACAATAATTATCTTGTTTTGATAACGCAACGCAAATAGTGTCCTTCACGGAAATCGTGAGATCTTTGTTGAGAGTCCCGTTTGATTCACTTTTGGACTCTGGCCAGATGCCTTTTGTAAATTTCATATTGTTGGGAATGGCTTGAAATAAACAGACCACGTTCCCAAGCATTTTGACACAAACGATATGAACTGCCTCTGGTTCCTAGTAAAATCACTGGTTTTGGAGATAGTTTTCTCCTCTTTGGGAGCTCTCCATATTCATTCGTCGGGAGAACTTGGCCGATATCGATGTAATGTTATAAACCTGCATCCACAGAAAAATTGACAATTTTAAAACATACTGATCTGTGTCGACTCCTTCAGTTGTCTGCTCCTTGTTTTGATATCTCCTGTTGATTTCCCGATTCCCCGACTCTTGATAGATAGGAAAAATATCTTATGCCAAAACAAATGAAACATAAAAGAGAAAGTTTGAAAAAATGAGAAATCTTTAAGAAATAATTTCTTGAAAAAGTCACTGCCAAGTCATGTCATATCAGGCTTAATAAGCTTCTTTGAATGTGACACCCGAGAGGTCTATCTGATCATTCGCTGATGGGTTTCAAAGGCACTCCGGACTTGTAGGGAAGACCCGTAACGATTTTTTGAGGCCATCCTCAAAATTTCTATCCCAATTTACTATCTTGCTCATCTTTCCACTGTAACCGAACAGATCGCGGAATTTTTGAGATCTTCTCAAAAATTCTATCCCAGTTGCAAATCTCGAAATATCTATAGTTTGATTTGCTGAAGAGAAGGCTTCTTCTGGAGAATTTCTTAGTCCCTCGCAAAAATTATGTCCCTGTTCTATTGTAAAGGGGATAGAACTCACTGGAGATATGACCGAACCCTTGTGGCGCCTACGTATCCCGTTGAGGTAGGAATCAGGTCAAACGCAGTTCCCCTTGAAGGTTAACAAGAATAAAATTTACAAAGAAACCGACCGAGGCCGACAAAGACCACGTATCTCATTCTTGAGAATTCAGGTCGAACGTAATTCAGATACGAAGAATTAATTAAAGGGGATAAATGGGGTGACCGAAGCCGACATAGGCCGTCTACGTATCTCGTTCTTGAGAATTCAGGTCATATGTAGTTCATTACAAGAGGGATAATAATTCAAATTGAACAAATACAATCAAACAGAACGAGTACAAGTAAATAGCAGAAAATGCGAAAATGAAACTTCAGGCATAGTATCTCTTGACAGCGTCTGAGTTGATAGGTTTGGGCCATACAGCGCTATCCATCTCTAACAGGACCAAAGCAACTCCAGATAATACTTTACGAACCATGTAAGGACCCTTCCAGTTTGGTGCGAACTTTCCTTTGTACTCGTCTTGATGAAAGAAAATACGCTTAAGAACCAACTGACCAACTTCAAAATTTCTCGCTCTTACTCTTTTGTGAAAAGCGCGAGTCATTCTATATCTATACAACTGGCCATGGCAAACGGCGACCATTTTGTTATCATCGATCAAAGGTAGTTGATCAATCCATTTATTAACCCGTTCGGCGTTACTTAATTCAGCTTCTTGGATGATCCTCAACGACGGTATCTCGACTTCAACAGGTACGACTACCTCTGTTCCATATACTAGAGAGTATGGAGTAGCCCCAGTCGATGTTCTGACGGTCGTTCGATAACCTAGCAAAGCATATGGAAACATTTCATGCCAACCTCACTGTTGGTCAATCATTTTCCTCAAAATCTTTTTGATATTCTTTTTGGCGGCCTCTATAGCTCCGTTCATTTGAGGGCGATAAGCAGTTGACTTTTGATGAATAATCTTAAATTGTTCACATATCTCTTTCATCATATGACTGTTGAGGTTTGCACTGTTATCAGTAATGATGGATTCTGGAACTCCAAATCTATATATCAGATTGTTGCGGACAAAATCGGCCACCACTTTCTTTGTTACCGACTTGTAAGAGGCTGCTTCCACCCACTTGTTGAAATAATCAATGGCAACCAAAATGAATCTGTGTCCATTAGAAGCGGCCGGCTCTATAGGACCGATGACATCCATTCCCCAAGCTACAAATGGCCAAGGTGAACTCATAGCGTTAAGTTCGTGAGGTGGCACCCGTATCAAATCGCCGTTCACTTGACATTTTTGGCATTTTTGCACGAATTTGCAACAGTCATTCTCCATAGTCATCAAGAAATATCCGGCTCGAAGTACCTTTCTTGCCAAAGTAAGCCCATTCATGCGTGTACCGCAAACTCTAGTATGTATATGTTCAATAAGACTCACAGCTTCAGCAGCATCCACGCATCATAAAAGACCCAAATCTAGAGTCCTCCTATACAGGACTTCTCCATTTAGAAAGAAATTGAGAGCCATACGACGTATAGACTTCTTCTGATTAGATGTAGCGTCTTCTGTATATGTCCCAGACTCCAAGTATCTCTTTATGTCAAAATACCAAGGCAAACCGTCTAGTTCTGATTCAACGTGTGAACAATGGACTGGGTGTTCCTTCAAATCTATATCCAGCGGGTCGATGTAATCAGTATCCGGATGTTTGATCATTGAAGCGATGGTGGCAAGAGCATCAGCTAATTCATTCTGTATTCTGGGAGTATGTCTGAACTCGATCTTGCGAAACCTTTTACACAGATTTTGCACATACTGTACGTAAGGTATAATTTTCAGGTTCTTCACAGCCCATTAACCTTGAACCTGATGAATCAAAAGGTCTGAATCTCCCATAACCAGTAACTTGTAGACGTTCATGTCGATGGCCACTTTTAAACAAAGAATACAAGCTTCGTATTCAGCCATGTTGTTTGTACAATTGAATCGTAGTTTAGCTTCCATAGGATGGTGCTGTCCAGACTCTGATACTAAGACTGCTCCAACACCTTTACCTTGGTGATTCGCCGCTCCGTCAAAGAATAATCTCCAACCTGGATACGCTTTAGAGATATCTTCACCCACAAATGACACTTCTTGATCGTGAAAGTAAGTCTTGAGTGGTTCATATTCTTCGTCAACAGGAAATTCTGCAAGATGATCAGCCAAGGCTTGTGCCTTAATTTCCTTCTGAGTCACATACATGATATCAAACTCACTCAACAACATTTGCCATTTAGCTAACTTCCCAGTCGCCATTGCCTTCTAGAAAATGTACTTCAATGGATCCATTCTGGAAATAAGATATGTAGTGTATGAAGACAAGTAGTGTCTCAATTTCTTGGCAAGCCACGTCAGAGCACAACATGTTCTCTCCTGCAAAGTGTACCGAGACTCATACAGAGTAAATTTCTTGCTTATGTAGTAGATACCCTTTTCCTTCTTCCCTGTCTCGTCGTGTTGACCAAGTACACATCCAAAGGCACTATCCAAAACAGACAAATACAACAACAAATGACTCCCTTCTCGTGGAGGAACCAATACTGGTGGGTTAGATAAATAGCTCTTGATAGCATCGAAAGCAGTTTGGCACTCATCAGTCCACTTAGTCGGGGCGTCTTTCTTCAGTAACTTGAAAATGGGCTCACACACCACTGTTGATTGTGCTATAAACCGGTTGATATAGTTCAACCTTCCTAAGAAACTCATCACCTCTTTTCTCGTTTTAGGCGGAGGTAACTCTTGAATTGCTTTAATTTTGGAGGGGTCGAGCTCAATACCTATTCTGCTGACTATGAATCCCAACAACATCCCAGCTAGGACTCCAAAAGTGAATTTGGCGGGATTTAACTTCAAGTTGCACCAACGCAAATGCTCAAAGAATTTTCTCAAGTGTGTCAAAGTATCTGAACTCTCGCGGGATTTGATAATGACATCGTCCACGTACACTTCAATTTCCTTGTAAATCATGTCATGAAAAATAGTCGTCATGGCTCTCATGTAAGTGGCACCAGCGTTCTTTAGGCCGAACGGCATCACCCTGTAGTCATACACACCCCAAGGTGTGATGAAAGCCGTCTTTTCTGCGTCTTCCTCATCCATCAAAATTTGGTGATAACCTGAGTAACAGTCCACAAATGACTGCATCCCATGTTTGGCACAATTGTCAATAAAAATATTGATATTCGGCAGTGGAAAATTATCCTTCAGACTAGCCTTGTTGAGATCTCTATAATCAACACAAATCCTGATTTTCCAATCCTTCTTGGCGACCGGAACGACATTGGCCAACCAGGTTGGGTATTGCGTTACTTCCACTAGTCGAGACTCTATCTGCTTGGTGATTTCTTCCTTAATCTTCAAACTCAGTTCAGGCTTGAATTTCCGAGTCTTTTGTTTCACCGGCTCGAACCCTTGGTTGATTGGTAACTTATGAGACACGACATCGATACTCAACCCCTGCATATCACTGACTTCCCAATCAAATAGATCACTGTATTGGGCAATTAAATGAATCAGGCTCTCCTTCTGAGTTCCATTCAGGTAGGTGCTGATCTTAACCTCTTTGACACATTCTGAATCTCCCAAATTCACCGTCTGTCTCCTCCAGATTTGGTTTACGCTGATTCTCGAACTGTCGAACTTCTTCTGCAACATAATCCGGTTCCCCATTTTCTTCTTCATAGTCGTCAGCCTCGTCGTCATCTGTCTCATTTTGCTCATTTAGCTCATGAAATGACATGACATTGGCAGGTCTGTAACTTACGTTACAGAAATCATAAAAAGACAAAATTAGGAAAGTAAAGTACAACAAGCAACTAAATAAACAGAGTCAAAATAAGGAGGCTTTCATTTAAAACAAAATGCAAACTTAGATCATGGCACAGGGCCATGTCTCCTTTGTAAACATCACAACGAAAATTCAAAATTCGAACAATTAAGAAAAAATGCAGAAATGGTGGGTCTCGGGCCTCTTCCGGACAACCACCTGATTTAGAATGCACAAATAACTCCTTTCTACCAAAGAGTTCGGGACATCAGGATTGGCGTGGAAGTCCAATTCTGCAGCATCTCCCCTGGTTCAGCATCACGAATACCAGCTGGCTCGACCTCCTCCTCGATAACAGCATTGATCTTCTTGAAAAGGTCACAGATTCCTCCCCCACAGTCTTCGATCTAGGCATATTCCCAGACTGGAAATGATTGGTACAGATGCGGGATCGGTTTAGCCAACTCTTGATCCTTTTTCTTCTTCGTCTTCACATCGTCATCTGTAAGGATGTACCCCAAACCATACTTGAATCCTTTAGAAAGGACCGGAATAGATTCAATGATCCCTTGGGAATTTCTTCCCAATCCGAAACCTGGCTCGAACCCATTCTCCAGCATTACCGTGGCGATCTTTCTGTACACGCCTGGCATGGGGGTCTGCGGTGCCAAATCCTCATCGGTGGCATTTACCAACTCCACCGTGTAAAAATCCAAACCTTGCGGCGTCTCGTCAAAGACCAGCACCTGCTTGCCTGAGTGGCTTCTTTCCCCATGAATAACTAACTCCTCGTTTTTCCATACCAGTTTCATCATTTGGTGGAGAGTGAAGGGGACGGATCCGTCCATGTGAATGAATGGCCTTTACAAAAGAAGGTTATAGCTGGTGTCGATATCCAACACTTGAAATTTTGCGTCGAACTCTGCGGGGACCATTTGGAGGTTCAGGTTCATCACCCCTAATGTGTCTCTTTGCACCCCATCAAACGCTCTTACATTAACCTGGTTTTGCTCCAATTTTCCGAGGTCAAACCTCAGCTGCTTCAATGTGAACAAGGGGCATATGTTCAAACAAGATCCATTGTCTACCAAAAAATGATTGAAGACCTTTCTGCAGCATATCACAGTGACGTGTAGAACTTTGTTATGGGATCTCCCTTCGGCCGGCAATTCATCATCGCAGAAACTGATGTGGTGTCCCCAATGAACTGATGAATCATGGAAGCTATGTTATCGCTGCTTGTACCTGAGGGCACGTACGTGTCATCCAGGGCCTTCATCAAAGCCTGTCTGTGGGACCAGGAGCTCATCAGTAGAGCCCACACAAAAATCTGCGCCGAGTCTTCTCCAAATGCTTGACAATGGAGTAATCTTTAGGCTGCATCCTCCTCCAGAACTCCTCGGCTTCTGCTTCACTTATTGGTCTCTTGGCATGGTCTTTCATTTGTCCTCCGAGAGCAAGCTCATCAGGAGTGTAGCATCTCCCAGACCTAGTCATGCCTTGGGCCACTGTTGTTTCTATGAAAAACTTGGGTTTGGCGAGAGTTTTTGAGGGCCCCAAGGAAACAGCCTTCACATGTGTCAGAATAACAAACTCTCCTTTTTCCTTGACGCTTAAAGAAGCGACAGCCTTTTCCAAGTCTTCCTGCGCAACAGGAGTAATCCTCTTTGTTTCACACTCATCTTCGTCTGTTTCTATCATGTTGATGTTCCCACCCCCATGATTCGGCAACGGATTTGTATTGACGTTCGGCGCCGCAGGCTGGAGGGAGACTACTTCCTGGTCAATCAAATCGCGGATCTTGTGCTTAATATTGATACAGTCTTCAGTGTCATGTCCAACACTGTTGGAGTGATAAGCACATCTTTGCTCCGGTTTGTAGAATTTGGAGTTCACATCCACGGGCTTGGGCCCTACAAGGTGGATGTATCCGGCCGCGGATAATCTTTCGAACATCTTGGTACGGCTCACAGCCAGTGCGGTAAAGTTTCTCGAGGGACTCTTCACGAACCTAGGACGAGAAGAATCATACCCGCTCTGTTGAAGGGGAGGAACTTGTTAATAATTGCGAGCATTTGGGCGAGGAGCTTGGGTTCTAGGGGAGGGATTTGTCTGGTAATTTGGCACCGAAGCCTGGTAATTTGGGAGGGGGCTTTGATATGCTGGAGCTTGGACTTGATATGTGGGGGAAGGTGCTCGATAGCTTGACTGTACGTTAGCATAACTGGGAGCGATATGCTGATAAGGGGTGGAAGTTGATAAGACTGGGGGTAATTTGGGTATATGGAGGGAAAATTTTGGAGATTTGGGGGTGGATTTTGGTACGACAAAATTTGGGCATTTGGATAAGTGGGGGCGGCATTGTAGTTGTTGGAAGGATTGGATTGTGGGCGATAGGATTGGTGAGACTTTGGTGGAGGCTTGGAGCGGTCTTGAGGACGCGATGAGTTTCTGGGGAATTTTGTTCCCCCGTATGAAACAGCGGCAACCTCCTCTCTCTTTTTCCTCATCAGTCCGGAAGATCCAGGCGAGTCGGATACTCGGGCTATCTTCCCCGACTTCAGGCCGTCTTCGATAGTCTCACCAACTTTGACTATCTCGGAGAATTTTGCTCCGATTAACAAAATGATTCTGTCATAGTATTCGGGCTCTTGCACCCGTACGAACACTTCTACAATCTCCTTTTCAGTCATTGGAGGCCTCACCCTCGCTCCCTCTTTTCTCAATTTGTAGGCAAATTCCCGATAGCTTTCCGTCGATTTCTGCTTCATTTTCTCTAAGGAGTATCGATCAGGGACTATCTCAACATTATACGCAAATCTAACAATGAAATCTTTAGCTAGCACGCTCCAACTCGGCCATTGCCTGGTCTTGTGTGACGCAAACCATTCAAGGGCCTCCCCGCACAGACTCCGACTGAAAAGTCTCATCAATAAAGCTTCATCTTTGCCAACTCCCACGAGTTGGTCGCAGTATGCTCTCAAATGCGCCATGGGGTTGACTACCCCTCCGAAAGTATCAAACATCGGGATTTTGAACCCTTCAGGAATGTTCAAGTCTGGGTGGATACACAATTCTGCATAGCTCAATCCGGCGACGTCTGGAACGCATTGCAACTCTTTCATTGTTTTTTTAATCTTCTCCTTTATGTCGATCTTTGCTTCTTCCCTTGCCTTTCACTCTCTCTCCTGCTCCTCGTAATGATCCAACTCGTAACCGTGCACCTCATGCTCAACCATAAAGGGGACTTTGAATGTAGTTCTTTTTGGGACGGGTGGAGCGATGGAAGGGCTCGGGACGTTTTGTGCAGTTTGGTAGTTTTGTGGGTAGTTTTGAGGCTTGGTGTTTTGGGCTAAGAAGGGATGTGGTGTTTGAGGGTTGAAGGCGGTCGGATTTTGATTTTGATTTTGGGGTGGTGGGGCTGTTTGAGTATTCTCGCGGTGTGGTGGCATTTGAGTAGGATTGTTTGGAAGCGGTGGGGGAGTTTGATAAGACACGGAAGCATACTGGTGATTTGGGGTTGTTAAATCTATCTCAGACGGGTTATGCACGGGCGTTGACGGCTGGTTCTGAGTTGGATCCAAGTTGGACGAGGGAAAGTACATCGGAGGCTTGCGTCAACAAAATTAGGGCCGAATCCGTGTGGAGGTGTGTCCTGCCTTCGCTGCATCTCGACTCTCATATCAGCTATCTGCTGCATCAGTTGCGCAATTAGTTCATTTTGTTCTGCCACGGTGGGCTGAGCAACCACAACATCTGTGAGACTAACTTCATCATTGTGGTCACCCATAACTGTATTTCCTCTGTCTGAGTTTGGTCCGGGGAAGGAATATGTAGGACCTTTCGATCTAGTGAAGTAGGGATGATCTGCCAGCTTTTATCGACACAGACCAGTTAAAGGTACCTGAGAAGTGAAACAACTCAAAGGCAAATTTGTCAACTCATATTCGGAGTACAAAATGCATAATATCGCACAGAAAGCAGATAAACACACAAGTCGCTTTGTTTGAGGATATTTTAACCCATGAATGAGGAAGGAAATGTATTTTGAACAAATAGGAATTTGTTTGTTTAACGCTATCTCGGGAAGGTTGAATCACGTTGAGATATGGTCTTCTTGCAGCTGCTTTTCGATGTCCGTTAATCTTATTTTCATACCTTTGTAAAACGGAGGAGACTGGAAAAAAAAATTAGAGATAGGGGCCGGGCCGGGAAAGGCTGCCTACGTATCTCACAAAGAGAATTCAGGCCCAACGTAGTTCGAGTTAGGATGAAGTATTTTCATTCATTCTTTCATTGCGATAACAAGGAAATTGAAAGACAACATTGAAATTCCTAGACGATGACGACAACATTTTGGTGATTTTTCCCTTATTGTTGCGTTGCTCCGTTCCTTCATACAGTCGGAAATGGAGGCTTGTAGACGATTTCCTTCTCATCGTCCTCCTCGGTCAATTCGTTGTCGTGGCCATTGTCGTCTGCTCCCTGTTCACAGGCGAGGTATTTCCAGCCCTTCAAGTTGCCACGGGTCGTCAATTCCTTATCAAGGTGACGCGGTTTTGGCCAACAGTACGACAGTCTCAACATCTATCTTTGCTTCTCTCGCCTTTCTTTCGTGCACCTCCAAACGAAGAAAGTTCAACCTTATCCTCAAGCTTTTGGTTTCCATCTCAACCTCTTTCTTTCTTTTTATCTACGACGCTAGATCTTTATCCAATGTCACGGCTGCAGCTTTGTAGATTGCCGTGGTCATGTCAACTTTGAGTCCTTCCTCCTTAACCTTTTGAATTTCTCGGGTGACTCGCTCGATCTTTCTTCGCAATTCCTCTTCAGTGAGCTCCGTCTCGACGTTCTTGCCTTTGTCCATGGCGGTGATTCACCTTTCCTGAGACGATAGAGCGGTATTTAAGATTTGTGGTATTCGAGATAGCCCTTTGAGTGAGAAACTTGAGACTCTGGAATTTGGTCGGACATTTGTAATGGTGGCTTCCGTATATTCTTTGGAATTTCTGGCTAGGGGTGGGTTTACGATATCCTCATTCAAAGCAACCTAACACGTATGCATTTAAACACACATATATCGCGTCCTAAAATATGCATGGGGACCCTTTTGTGCCAAGGGTAGGCCTAGCGCATTCGAATGATGTACGTGTGAACTAAATAAACAATTCCCCCCAAAATAACATTTAATAAAGGATAAAATGTTCGAAAAAGGAAAATAGACATAAAGAAAAACCCACGCAGGGGCCATTCGAAAGTGCAACAAAATCAGGCCCACGCAGGGGCTAAAGCAGTGTAAATACAAGTAAAAACCCGTGCAGGGGTGATGTCCACTAGGCTGCTCCGGATGATCCTGCTCCGTCATCATCTTTCCGAATTTTGGGCTGCTGAAACATATACCTCAGCATCAGTAGAAAACCTTCACCCAGACGCCTTTTGTCTTCCAGACTCTCGTATTGCATCCTCTCGATTTTCTGCTAGATCCATTTGTCAAACTCATCATACCCCTGCCTCAGTCTTTCAACCTCTCGAGTCGCCCTCTAAAGCGCGTCTTGATTCTTTACGAACTTAGCATACACCTCCTTGGCCTCTTCCTTTATCTCTTGTAATTCGGCCACTACTTTGGCTTCTCTGTCCGTCACACTTCGAAAGCTACGCGGAATCTGAAAGGAGATATATTTAGTATGTCCTTCTTCAGCCACTCTTTGTAACCTTCGTCATATCCAGCGCTGAATCGGTCAGAGGTGATAGTGTCTTTACCCATGCGCTAGGCGTTTTTCCATTCTCTGAGCATTTCTGAAGCATCATGCACTCTGTCATCCCCAATGTCATACACATATGCGCCATAGTACGCTTCCCTGGGCACAACTTGTTTTCTTCCGAATTGTTGCAAGACTCGAAATGACGCGTAAGGGAGAATTCCCCGAATGCCTGGCAGAGGGAGCACGACACACCTACGACTCTCCACGACAACTTCCTTGGATATAAAACGGTCGAGCATCCAATGGAGGTCCTCTTCTCTCAATTCGGAGAAAATTCGGGCCCATCTCCCTCTTGTTCTCCGATTGTTCATATTTGCCCAGAATAGTAAATCATTTAAGTCCTTGAGAGTATTCTTGTTTTCGAGGGTGTGTAATTCCCGAGTGCCAGCACCCTTCGCCAAATGGCTGAGAATCCACCACTGGAGGAGCAGATTACACCCTTGGTAATATCGGTGTCCTTCTTTGCACTTACCCAAAGCCCAATACATGTCAGATAATATGACTGGAGCTACGGGGTAGTATTTTATTGTTCCTTGATTTTCGTATCATTTGAACAACGTGTGGACGAGCGTTATGACTCTGGTGTTGATGCTCAAACTCGGGCTGTGTGGGAAGACCATTGTTCCTAACAATTCCACGGCAAATGCTAAGGGACGAACCGCGTTCCACTCCCTATAGGAAATCTTAAACTCCCAATTGTACGTGGCGTAGAATCTCGCATGTCGGAATCTCATATAGAGATCTCTGAACATCACGTGGGAATCCTGACAACAATAAGTCAAGTCTTTTGTCAGTCCAAACTAATCCGTGATGTTCTCTACGGAAGGTTTGTTGGGGATGAAAATATCCTCGTGTTTTTGGTCTCTTCTCTCTAAACCAGTGCCCACGGTGTTTATGCAATCCCTTATCTCTTCTAGAGTCGGGGTAATTTCGGTCGTTCCGAAACGAAAGACCATCTTCTGACTGTCCCTATACCCCGTAAGCACCTTGATTAGCTCTGGGCAACCATCCATGTTGATCAGCTCAGTTAAGGCCCCTACGTACTTGTTAAGGGTTCGCCTATGATCCCCGTCCAAATTGTTTTGCCATATCATAAGCTGACGTGGCGCTGAGACAACCATATTGAACTTCGAGAAACGATCCATCTGTAAAATAAAAACACGTTAGATTTTCCCCTACCCCCAAGTTGGTTTTCACACATATATTTATTCGAATGTCAAATAATATGATGTGTCGTGAGGTCAAACACCTTAGACGCGATTTGGCAGTTTTTCTACTAAAATGGACTTAATACGCCTTGGGTATTAAGCCGTCCTAGGCTGATGCCTAATTTGGTTTTGGTTTTGCTCTATCTTAGGCTTTCTAGAGTTGTTTTCAAATTCACGGTTACCCGAGTCGGACAAACGTCGGGGTGGAGCTACCAAACAATGTCGGATGACCGCATTCAGACTATTTGTTTGATACTCCCAAACCATTTCTTGAGTATATATTAAGAAAGTCGCAGTAAGCTGCGTAAGTTTTGTTTCCTAATGCAAACTATTTGGCGTTTGGCGGAAGTATGCCATGAAATGCTTTTTTTCGAAAACTAAAGTAATTAAGCAAGTAAACAGTTATCCCAAATAGTCAAATAAATTAATCTTAGGGTTAGAATCCTCCAAATACTCCCCAGCGAAGTCGCCATTCTGTTTTATCAAAAAATATTTGAAAAGGAGTTTGTTTTGTTTTAAAAGATATTTTCGACTTTTTTAGGAGTTTCCACAAAATTTTTTAAGGAAAATTAAGAAAACTAGTTTCCAAACAACTTAAGCAGGAAAAAATCGTTTTGAAAACATATTAGGGTTCGAGATTCTTATTAGCGTCTTAGGAAGGTGTTGAAGGCAGCTAAGACGCTCCACTTAATACGGTTCTCCGGTGATTAACCACTTGACTATTTCTTAAAGATTTGCGAATTATTGCAGTTGAACTTATTAAAGTTTTTATCTAGCCCAACTTTACGAATTTTGAACTATTTATTGTTTTAAGATTTAATTTAGTTTTAAGGATTGATAAAATAGAGATGCATTTCGATGGGGTTTGGGATTTTTTCTAACCCTAACTAACGGCATTCAAACAAACACGTAAACGAATGGTAAAGAGAGAGAGAGAGAGAGACAGAGAGATTTGGGTCCAATTTCGGTTCTGTTCGCCTTGACCGAAATTTGGACCCACCTGCTTCGGGTTTTCAACCCATTTTCACCCGTCCTAATCTAAACGTACAAGATAAAATATATGAACAACAAAACAAAACAAAACAAAACGAAAAAAGAAAAAAGAAAAAAGGAAAACAATAAGGGCTTATGCCCATTACAAATAAATATAAAGGAAATAAACATAAAAAAAAAGTCTTCTAATCCCTCTTCTTCCAATTTCTTCAATTCCTTAATCCTTTTACCCGATCCTCGGCTTTGGTGGGTTGACTCGGTGGAAAGAAATTCTGAGCCTTTATGGCTCTTCCAAAAGATAGGGGAGGGAATAGAGTCCCAAAACGGACTCGAGAGAGAAAATTTCACATGCAATAAGGTAAAATAAATTAGCACATGAATAATGAACTACTAACAAACATCTTTAATAAAACGGAAATAAAGCGAAAGTATATGAAATTGAATTAGGGGAAACAAAAGACTCCAATTCAATTCTCAAAACAAAGACATAAAAAAGGGAACTCACAACAAATAAAACAACAACAAGGATATATAGCGCATACACACACTGAAACATCTCTCACACACATAGATGTACACCTCCACTGCCTAGTAAATATGCAGAACAAACATTGTATTTATTCAATCCAGCATACTCCAAGCATTGGAGAATTCGAAATAGCAATAAACACACAAGCCAAGATTTGAACCAGCGATTACAGTGCAAAGGGTAGCAACAACGTACGTTATCGACAACTAAAACAATATTTACTCCCGCCAATTTTAAGCATAATTAGTAATATCAAATGCAAAGCTAATCGAGATATGACGTCATGGTCCGAAATGAGCTACTACTGCCTCCTTTAGCCTTGTAAATACGACATGATTATAAGACCCAAGCTCAACTTCTAAACGACATGCTTAACAACCGCAAAACAAGCTAAACAATTGATCCATCTCAACCCAAATAAACAACTCGAGGAGGGAGGGACGAGTGAAGATTTCGACTAGATGAACAACCACGGAATGTCACACTTTAGGCAGCAAAAGAATGCATACGAACAAGTCATAAAATGACTTCTTAAGAGGCAAATAACATAAATGAGGCTACAACATTTCACAAATTTGCAGAAAAAAAAAATTTCAGATGAAGGGGAGAGAAGCCAAAGGATAAACAGTATTATGCTTGAACTCGAATAACCCATACTTCGAATCGGCACGAGGATGAATCACAAACACAAAAAAAAAACAATGAATCATACTAACAACAGGAAATCATACCATCAAACAAACTTAAAAGAGGCAGGGAACAACGCAAAAACAAGCAAATTCACCGAAACTAGGAGCATACCAACAAAGTGCAAGAGGGATACAGACAACGATAACGCAAAATAAAAATTACAACAACGATTGAACTAATGAAGGCTGTCAGTAACAAAACTTGTTACCACTTTAGCGATTAAGAACGAAAGAAGCAAAGGACTTATGATGAATTGAAGCTAACAAATGAATGCATGAATCCATGTTCCAGCTTTAAATGAATGAACAAGTTGCGTGTGTTTACCTTTTTCAACGGCAGCGATGGGGACGGGAACAAGCAGATGACTCCACCACAAATTTTACGTCTCCAACAAAAGCTTGAAGGAACTGGTGTCACCGAAACAAGAGGACGATATCACGATTGAAACTGAAGTGGAACTCTATATTTTTTTTAATATCTCCCGTATAGCACTCTTAAAGTTTCATCGATTTCTCTTCGCTATCGCTTTACACTCTTATTTCTCTCCGTTCTTCTACAACAAACAGGAAAGAAACCAAAATATTTTTGAAAACCCTCCTTCTATTCTTACGCAACAAACAAAATAGCCAAAAATTTCTTTTCGAAAATTTTTCCAACCAAAAATTTCTAACCCCTTTTCTGAAGAAAAAAGGGGTTTATTTAGAAAGGCAAAAAACTAGGGTTCCGAAAGGGCGGGTAAAATGATTTTTGCTTTTCACTTCAAATTCGAAATCCCAAACTTATCCAGAAGAAAAGGAATATTCCTCAATTCCGAATCGTTCGAACCGCTATGAGGCGATGTGGAGGGTGGAGATCAATTAGGCATCCTTGCGAGGCAACGTGGCGCAATCCCGTGCTGCAAGGACGAAACGCGTCTGGCAAAGCTGAAATCCTGCCTGCCCTGCTGTGACGCGTACTGGAGAGAAGCGTACGCGTGGAGAGACGCGGGGGAAGGAGGAGGAGGGGGAGTTGTGCGTGAGGGAGACGTGGGGGCTTTCTCGCGTCTGGAATTTGGGAATTTCATGGTGGTTGAGCGTCTGGGAATGTTGGCATTTTCAGGGTTTCTGTTTTGGGGGAGGGTTGCGTCTGGGGAGGAAGAAAAATGGTGGGGAGGTCTGGTCAAAAAGGGAAAGGGGATTGGGTCGGAGCAGGTCAAAGGGAAAGGGGTTGGGCTGGATTTGATTTAGTGGGTTGGGTTATTTGTTTGGTCCTGGGAATTATTTGGGCAGGGTATTCTAAGTTGGAGGGTTGTTTGAAATGGTGGGCTGCTGAAAAGTGTTGGGCATACGAATTGGATTTGGGAAGTTGTGGGCTGCTGGGAATAGGGAGGCCTGGGAATTAATTGGAGATTTTGGAAGGGAAACTTGATTAATTAAATAAATAACCAATCTAAATAAAAATGATAAATTTGGCTGAATCCTTAAACAAAACGAATTTGTATTAATTAACCAATGAGCTTCTTTATTTTAGTAATTTATTTATTAATAGCGATTCCGAATATAATCATAATTTAAAACTGAGGAGAAACTTACTAAAATTAAAATATTTTTGAGGTGGTCTTTTGAATATACATAAAATATATCGATTATATACGTAACTATATAAACATTATATTATTATATTTTCGCAAATTTTGTAACATTAATTAATTTAAATTGTTTGGGAAACTTACGAAGTCCGATAATTAATTTATACCGACGTGGGTCAAAAATTGGGTGTCAACATTATGAATAGTGGTTATAGTGTGGTCAGAATTTATGTATATGAGAATGATAATGTGTAGAGAGGGATTTCCTCCTATATAGAATGAAATATGTGATTCTTATTGCATGATGAGTTGTAGAATAGTTTCTATCTTCTAGTTGTGTTTTGAGTATCTTGATTATGTGAAATTGGTGTTCCTCCAAATTGCATATTGTATTGTGTGGTATGGTTATGTGGTGCTATTATTGAGTTTCTTATCTCTTGAAAGTGCCTTAAATGAAACAAATGTCATTCGAGGACGAATGTTGTCCAAGAGGGGATAATGTAACAGCTCTAAAACGACTTTGGTGAAACTAGAGCCTAAAATGTGTGACATTAGGTTTTGAACTCCTTAAATGGTTTATAGTCATTTTTTAAGGAATTTCCTAAAGTTTTGTGATGTTTGGAGATGAAATGTTCAAGAATGTCCATGACGTTCGAAGGTTTTTCTTGAAATATGCTTGTGTGCCTTAGAGTGTATTGACAAGTTTTACGTGTTCGTTTAGGTTGAAATTGATGTGGGGGGTTTCTATAATGTGTACAAGTATATTTGGGTTAGAAATGTCCAGGCAAGTCTCCCCAAGGTCAAACCAAAGGGTCCTTGAGAATGGACTGAGCATGCATCCAAAAACTATCAAAACCAGTCTAACCTACGGAAGGCAATCGACAACCAGTACGTAAGTCAACGCCCTGTAGGTGGAGGGAGTAGCTGGGGCTTAGGATAAGGATCTTAAGATCTAAATTGGAAGGATCTGACCCAATCGACGGTTGCCAATACGGCCCGTTGATGGGTTTACGCATCGTAGACTAGTCCGTAGATGGCACCTTAGATTTTCTACACACGTCTCGGCTCGCTCAAGGATAAGCTTTAAATTTTTCCTACTCTTCAAAAAATTATTTGGGTGGTTTTTTAATGGTAATTTAAGTGATAGTATAAGTCTTGAAGCTTAAGGGGAATTGTTTATTCAAAATCAAAACCCCAAACCCAAAGAAGAACTCTCTAAAACATTATTGAAGCTTGAAGGAAGATTTGAACTTGAAGATTGGTTTCTCCATCAATTTGCATTAAATTTTATGGATTAGCATCAACTAAGGTATGGTTTTTATCCTTGAATGTATCATGTTTAACGATCCAATTTCCAAAGTGGTTTTCAAAGACTTTCTCAAAATATGAACTTCTAAATTGTAATCTAGCCATGGGTTCTTGCATAAAACGTTTTGAATCAATGTATTATGATTGAATTGATGTTAATTTTATTATTTTAAAACAAAAACTCGATGAACCCGTGCAAACCATGCAATCCTAGTTTTGACAATATTATGGGTGATTTGATCATGCTTCAATAGTGTTGATTTCTTGTTTAGTTTTATGTGGGCTATTGAAATATGAAATAAGCATGGTTGAATTGTATGTAGTCTGTCCAAAATTTCTAAATTCATATTGTGTAATCTTGGATTCATTTTATATTGTGCTTATTGGATTGAATTGGATATCATGGTTATTGGTAAGAACCTTTGTGAATTAAGTTGGTAGAATTGGCTATAAATTGGAGTTGTGAGATCGGAATGGTGGTATATTGACCTAACCTTGCCTATATTGTGTAGTATGGGTCTTGAATTGTTATGATGATTGGTATGGTTCACTGTTTGTGCTTATGTGCTATACTTTTGAATAATATTGCCTCGTCGGCATTACTTTATGAATTGTGAAACAATATGGCTTCATCGGCATAAAATTATGAATTAGGATATTATCATGTTATAGCCTGAATCTGTGAGTATTGTTAAGGTATTGATGAATTATGTGGATATGTGAAGTCAAAGTATGTGTTCTTCTAAGTGATTGTATGTGATCATGATATGTTATAGTGATGCCTTATATGTGTATACTTGATGTTGGAGTGAATCTCCTAGTTGACTATATGTGTCTTGTGATTGATTAAAGTGATATTTCTATAGGGTTTGTAGGGTGACTTGTAGTATATTTATTTTTCCCTATATGCTACTTGAATGATATTGTACATGTGATAATATTATAATGAAGTGTGTCTTGTTTAGGTAGACCTATGTACCTTACTTGATACATAAAGAATGTGAATATGAATCCTTGACTTAGTAGACTTAAGCACCTTTGTCATAAATGTATATGTATAAATTTAATATGATCTTTTATAAGGTTAAGAAGGTCATTTATGTGGAATCTTATAGAAACAAGGTTATGATATCATTGAAGTTCAAAATCGTAATGGTATCCTTCTTGTATAAATCAAGGACTTAGAATTAGTTTGATGGAACGGAATGAAATCACACTTAAAAAAGTCATTGATCTATCTTAATAACCATTGTTGGCAGCCCTAGTGGACCCTCTTTGGTAAGGTGTGTTATGATTTTGTTATGAACAAGATATGGTACCTATTTATGTGCTCCTTTATTGAACTACTCTGCGAGAAAAAATGCTAGAACAGAGAGAATATTCTTGTAGAGTAACTCTAATTATGAAGGAGAATAGAGTACACAAAAACCCTTGATATTCCTTAACCATGTTCCTACATGGGTTGTGTCCTAAATCTACCATTGGCAAGTAGAACACCCTCTATAGAAGTAGGTTTGACTCCAGATTTTTTGCCTAGCTAATATGGTGTATGTCGGTTATTTCCTATCCTCATCATGCGGGACATGCTAGTGATGGAGAAGTACTATAAAGTTTAAGTAGTGGAACAGGACGTTGTCTAGACATTGATGTAGGCTTTGAAGATGTTAGTGTGTAGGTTCCTTAGATGTTCTCTAAGACCATTATGTGAAATTCCTAAATTAATTAATTTATCTTAAATGGTTTAATGAATATACTGACTTAGCCTAAAAGTATGTTAATGAAAAGGTACTTATCTAGAGTAGCCTTAAGGATTGCTTAGGTATACTTGGAGAGGGTGTATGGGCGGTATATTCATGTCTCACTTAGGTGAGTCTTATGGTAATTCTAGGTAGGGAGTTAAATTTATGAAATGTGAATAATCATATCTTAGATAATCTAAAGGATCACATAGGTGTGTGTGAAGAGGTTTATGGGCGCACTCTTCATGAGTCACTCAATTGAGCCTTAGAATCACCTTTGGTGGGAGGGTCTCTTGTTTATCTAATTTTAAGTGATCTTTATGGTTTATTTGTGTAATGTTACTATATTTTCTTATGTTTTCTTAATATGATCTCTTATAATTGTTTTAGGAAATTTTACTCAAAAAGAGCATATTTTATATAAATGTCCTTTTAGCATGATTTTATTGCATTACACCATACTTAGTGCATTCTAATTTACTAATTCCATATATTTTGTCTATCTCTAATGGTGTAGGTGGCATTTGAAACGAGTCTCGAAGTGGAAGCTTGGATTAGTGTTCATCAAGCAAGTGTTGGTATGTCCTCACTAGATTCATGGATATCATTAATGTTTAGTTTTCTTATTAAAAGAATTGTAATAGACTTAGATATTTTGTATTGGTAGAAGTATGGGTCGTGTCCCAAGATATTCGTATGTCTAACATGGCAACTTTGAGACGTAACCTTTCTTTATAATTTGCTATAATAGAGTTATTTTGAAGTATTACTATTATGTGTGAAAAATTTTAGTTCCGTACTACTTTTCATACATGTATGCAATGAATGATGTCAAAAGGCTTGTAGAAGACCTCTGAGAGGTCAAGTATGCCATGTTGCTATCCGAGAATACGTTTTCTTCTAGGGTTTATTCTCAGGTAGTTATAATATATAGATACATGGGAAGATTGTTAGTTAATCAATATTTCCTGTGAATATAATGATAATTGTTTTATTGCTCCAAAGATTGTTATTCTTATATGCCAATGTGTGATTTGCAAGTTATTACATGTTGAGTCTTATAATGAGAAGACAAACATGTTGAAAGTTGGAGAAAGCAATTCCTCCATAATGCAATGAAAATGATTAAGTATGTATGCACTATGAAATATGAAAATAGTTCCTAATTGATTTTATTGCTTAGGGTGTATATGTACGTGAAGTATGTGTTCCTTGTAAATAGGGTACATGGAATTTGAAGTTATGGTGTGCTTATGAGCTTTTGGTGAAGTCTTTTAATTCGTGAAGGTGTTTAGTGTTATTCGAGGACGACTGTTGTCTATGTTGGGGGGAATGTAACAACACTCAAAATTAAATAGGACATGTTAGATCCTATCATGTGTTTTATGAGTTAATAAGGTTTCAAAATGATGAATAATATAGCTTTAGAAGCCTGTTTGAAGAGTTACAAAGTCAAACATTAAAGAACAACCAAGACATTCAGAAACTAGCCTTTTGTATGAGCTAATGTGTCCTTGTTTGTTTTGCATGTTTTTAGGTGTCGTATGGAATCTAAAATAAGTGGGGATGACCCTAGTACCTAGAGGTACATAGCTAGGTTCAAAACGTTCCGGAACGACTCCCCAAGAACACACAAAAGAGTTCTTTCAGAGGACCCAAGGTGTGGCGTGAGGGATGCCGAAACATCCTGTTTATGACACCGCCTATATGTCGCGGAGCTATAACTTAAAGACAGAAATTCTGCCTTGTGGCGCAGGCTTGTGATGCATTATTGTTTGACGGTGCATTCAATGCATTTAGTGAAAGAGTTCTGTGTGTGTAGAGCCCTTTTGTAGTAGTTTTAACATGCTTTTATGTTTGTTTTGCAGAAAAGATGTCCAACTCATAAAACATAGAAGGCAGCTGCAAAACAATGAGGAAAGATGACCTACGAAGGATATCGATAGCCCATAGTTCAAACGAAGGTCCATTGGTGGTGACCGTCGATGTGGAGTTCAGGATGAACGAGAAGCTCGGGAAAGGTGACTAACTGTGGAACTACAAAGCGGAATGACGATATTGGCAGACCATTGTTTTTGTCAGAGATAGTTCCAGTACCTGAAATTGGAATAAGATAGAGCGACGGAGGGCATCGATGTACCATAGGTGCATCGACGGACCATGTTGTTGGTCCGTTGATTAATTTAGAGAAGGTGCCACCTGAAGAAGAGAAAAATATTCTAAGTTTGGACTGACAAAGGTTGACCACGGATCGTCGATAGTGTCATCTGAAGAAGAGAAAAATATTCTAAGTTTTAACTGACAAAGGCAGTCGACGACCATCGTTCTATCGACGGTCCGTCAGTAGTGGTCGTCGATCAATGCCGCGTTTTTTGACAACTTTCCTTATTTCAATTCCTTTTAATCTAGGACAATGTTTTCTATAAATAAGGATTAAAACCTCGTTTTTAGGGTTAGAAACTTTTATTATTGTTCTAGTTTTATTTGGAGATTAGTTTTTGCAAAGTTTTGCAATAACTCAATTTCCGGATTATGTCATAAGATTTATCTTGCAAGTTTAAGTTCATTTTCACAGTTTACTATTATTGTTTGAGTAAGTTCATGATATCTTTTTTAAAAATTATGAATTGTGATCTTGATTGCATGGGTAGCGAAATCAACCATTAGGATTGTGGGAAACATGGGTAACTAACAAAGTAGACCTACCAAATATGCAAATCTCGAATAGGTTTTTGTGTATTGATAATTCTTTCGTTTAGAAGTCTTTTGAACGAATGCACACGTTAGATTTAGTCTTTTTAATTATCAAAACTCACCTTTTCAAACTCAAGCCTTAAGACATCATCTATTCTGAGAAATCACATCTAAAAGACAACGGAAGAATGAAATGTAAGAGAGAGATTATATATATTAAAGAGCTATGGCAAGCCATGAGAGTAGTGAAGAAACTGAAACTTCTATCATCCAATAGTCTCTCGCTCATAGGTGTCACGAGTCACACCGATGAACAAGACTCTACTACATGTGTCACTATAAGTATTTGGAACCTAGAGAGTAATCCCAAAACCTTATGCCCTGATACTAAGTTTGTAACGACCCAAGGGTATACCCTAGAAGACACACGACGTCGTAGACTTCTCAAAGGCCTTGGATAAGCCTCTTAGCATTCATTCATCGCATGGTCATAAAATGGGCAGAAAAATTAAAATTTTTCATAGCATAAAATAATGCTAGATCATCACATCATTTATAAAATCATAAGTACATAGTTTTGACTCCAAATCACATTTGTCATCTTAGACTCAACATCAATAGAATAGAATAGGTCCACGACCCTTAACAACATAAATGATTAATCTATACTAATACGTGACCTTAAATAACAACTTGGCATGAAGGTCATTGATTCATAAGGACACACTTGAACTTGGGAATAGCTATCCAAGCTCTTCATTCTAGGAAATATTCTCTAGCCAGCACAACCTACACTTTGTGTAAAAAGATGAAGAAGAATTGTATTATTACAAGAATATACTAAGAATGATAACCATGCAAAAACATGATTTAAAGAGCACATTTTGTTAAAAACCATATATCATGTATTTATAGTTAAAATTGATGAACATTTTTACAGTAAGAACACATTAGAGTTGAAATACAACATATAGACATGAATATCACTCATACAAATACTTGAATCCATTTTATTACATTTAACGCACATCCAATAGACCACAATCTAGACATGAGAATAATCACGTAAGACAACCTCCAAATATCACTAGTGGAATGTACAAGTAGCATCCTATAATACAAGTCACACCAAGTGATCCTAGGATGTAACCCAAGACTTAGGCACATCTCGTTCAATAACTTACCACACATGCATTAACCTTAGACATAACACCTACATACTTCATTAACGATCACATGAGAAATACTTTATTCATTTCATCTTAGTCATAACTTATTTCGTTCATATTATAGGTAAACCATCCTCACAACCCCTTCACAAGCTCAATTGTGCAATGTACACATAGAGTCCCATACCCACACATATACCAAGAAAAGACATTTACAAGCCATAAGTGTAATTCACATGCATCCTCATAATTCATGTCTTGACATAAGTAAGTAAATTCTAACATACATTCATATTTACATACATGAACCATAATCTATATTTCATAAAAGAACCTAATCATAACTTCCTTTAAAGTACGCTTATGGAATGTATATGTAGGGTGAATAGTCCAACCTACACTAAGTAATTTTTCAAGTAATCATGAACAATATTCATAATCTTATCTTTGTTCATTACTTAATATTAGGGAGACTTAGCCAAAACCAACATAAACCATGTGAGTTACATGGAATCCGGTGTCATATAACCCCGCACCTAAAAAGGTGTTCTACTTGCCAATGTAGAACAAAACATAATAGCTATCTAGGTTGATCCACTACCTAGAACCTACGGAGGCATGTATTTAAGGGATAGTAAGATTTCTTCTAGAAACCCGACCTATTGCATTAGTGAAGATGCTTCAACCTCATGAGTATCATTTGAATCACCCAACTTATTCCATTAGCGGAGGGGTCTTTTACTTATTGTAGATATCCACTCAGTCCTAAGCTTAAACTCATTCTTTAATATCTTAAAGCATTTATTTATCATTAGTTCCTAACTAGGCTTGAGAGACTTTCTCTCTCATACATCATATAGCTCAAAGGATTCTATGATGAGAATGAACTTTCATCATAGAATCTACATTATGTGACAATGTCCTTTCACGTAATCCTAAGAAGTCTAGTTTAGAGTACAATTAAGGAAATCATCCAAGAGTACAATTAGGGAAATCATCCTAACATAGTCTAGTTTATTGTATCATACTTTCATTGTGTATGTGTGCATATATGATAAAGCCTTCACATAAATATTATTAGACAACACATGCTCGTATTTCATTAATCACACAATTTACACGCATAGTAATAGAAAAAGGTGCATATGAGAACTATCGTTTCAATTGACACCATAAATATTTCCTGCTCATAGTTATGAATAAGATGTATGTGTACATAGTGGTCTCATAATGACATAATAACAACCATATTGGTGTTGGGGAAGTCACCCTTCAAAGAACAAAACACATATAGAACATCCCTCAAGACATAAACAACTCACATATAGAGCGTTAGGGACTATATACCACACACCCAGATTACATCGTAGGAGCCTAGAACATACTAAAAATTAAAATAGAAGACTTCTAACATGCATAAGATCACATATTCATATAGGGTTGTCACACCCCTTTTTTTTTCTCTCAATCATTTTGAATTTTTTTATTGTTTTGAAAGAAAAAGAGTTTTTCCAATTAAAGTGACATTCTGAAAAGGGATAATTATTATTCAGAGTCGCCACTTGAAATTGAGTTTTGGTGTTCCAAGTCACCTTGTTTAAATCCCTAATCAAAAGGAAATTTGACTCTATTTTATTGGTCTGCGAACTAGAAATTTGGGTAAGGAATTCTGTTGACCGAGGGGAAGGTGTTAGGCACCCCTCGAGTCCCGTGGTTCTGGCACGGTCACTTCATTGACTTTAATATGACTTAACTTAATTTTTGGACATTGTATTATTTAACTTAGTAATAAAATTATTATTTATCCTCAGATTTATTCTAAACTTATTTGAATCTGGCGTATTTATTTTAAATGGTCTTTATTTTTATTTTTTTTATTTTTGTGTAATTTTAAAATCGAACATCCGTATATATATATATATATATATATATATATATATATATATATATATATATATATATATATATTATATTTCTACTTATATTTGTATGTTTTTAATTTTAAATGTTATTATAGGTAGAATATATATAGATATCTAATTTCTAAGAATTAGAATTTGTGTAGGAAAGAGATATTTAGAGTTCAAGTTAATTTAGGATTATATATTTATTTATTTATTTTAGATTTTAAATAAAAAAATAAAAAAAATTTAAGATTTGAAGTTAATTTTATCAAGAAATCCTAAATAGATTAGGAATATATTTTTTTTTAATGAAATAAAATTGTCTCTCTTTTTTCTTTCTCCGTACGTTTTTGTTTTATTTTTAAATTTTATTTTTTTCTTGTAAAATCTGTTTCTCTCCTTTTTTTAAAAAAAAATAGATTTTGTCTTTTTCTCTTTATTTAAAAATAAATAAATTTTTTTACTTCTTTTTTTTACGTTCTTTTTTTTGTTTCTTACTTTTTATTTTATTAGTTTTATATTTTTATTTTTATTTTCATTATACTTAATTCTTTTCTTTCTCTTTTTCTTTTTGATTTTTCACGTTTTTTTTTTCTTTTTTTTTCTCTGTTTCTGTTTTTTTTTAAGTTCTGTTATTTTTAAATTTTTTTTATGCTGTCATTTTATTATTATTATTATTATTATTATTATTATTATTATTATTATTATTATTATTATTATTATTCTTATAGTTTTTCTTTCATATTTTTTTTTACTTTTTCTCATTATTTTTAATTTTAGTTATGAATACTAGTTGTATATATTCTCTCAATGATAAACTTTGATAATTCGAATTAGATAATTATCTTATACTTATTATAAAGATAATTTTTAATCCAAATAATGTGTAAAAAAAGAAACACATTACACATAAGTTTTTTAAATTACTAATCAATTAAATTTTTTTTTTTTACATCCTAATCTAACAAGTTTATAAATTTTATTTTTTTATTTTTAGTGAAAAATTAGGCTCCAGAAAAACATTAGCTATTAAATATCACAAAATAAATTCTAATATAAATTGCATCTAAAAAGAATAACAGACACTAATAATAATGCAAAAAAAATGTATGATACATCTTTTATTTTATATTATTTTTGTTAGCAAGAAACATTTTTTTTTGTTTTTCAAATCGAGAAAAAAAATTTAAAAAGAATCTTAACATGCATCACATATTGATATTGCTTAATATTAACATACGATTCAAAGAACTTCATATTATTAGATTCAAATTTTTATACAACATTACATTTAAATAATGCGAGAGTTTAGAATTACCTCGCTGTGAAGATGGATATCACGAAAAATAACTTCTATGATCTACTGATTTGAGCCACGAATTTGGAACCACGACAAAAAAACTCTAACTCTGACCTAATTCTCAAAAGAATGACTCACTTTTCTTCTCTTTGTGTTTGCTCCATATATTTCTCTCTTTTCCTCTCTGTATCTGTGTGTTTCTTTTTTCAACTGAACGTGTTTTTTTTATAATAATTTTGGCTGAGAGTCTGGTGCTAATTAAAAGGAACGTAATAGAGTGGGATTAGGATTCAATTTGAAATATTGTTGAGGGAATTGAGGTTGAGATAAGGATATAAAATAAATAAATAATAATAATAGAAAATTAACAAAATAAAAAATAATTAAAAAATGTATAAAATTTCAAAAGAAACGTCCAAAGAGAGTGAGAGAGAGAGAGAGAAAAATAAAAAGAAAATAAAAAATAAAAAATAAATGGGATGAGATTTTTTAGTAATATAAGTTAGGAAGTTGGGAATAATAAGGATAAGGGGAAGGTAATTTGAATAATTAGGACTCCTTTTTTTTCTTCTTCTACCATTATTTTTAAAGTAATTAAAAGTTGAAGATTTAAAACAAATACCATAAATTCATAAATTTTTTATTATTAAAGTAATTTACACAATTTATTTATTCTTATTTATTTTAAATATAACCTTTTTTAAAATTGGTGTTAAATCTTTATATTTTGGTAAAAAAAATTAGGTGTTCACAGTATGCCCCTCTTTGCTTGAAAAGATGAAGAGTTTTCATGCAAAGACGTGAACAATGTGACTAATTTTTTACTGAAATATTTATGTGAAAAATTTATAGTAGAGAAGAGGTTTGACTGTGTCCTAACTTTTAAAAACCACCTATCCTATGTTGAGATAATAAGGAGTCAGGCGTAGTTCCAATGAGTTAGGTAGTCGATTGAGGTTTTGTCAAGATTCCGGTTCGTAACTCCAGCTATTACAAAAAAACAAAATGCAAAAGAAAAGCTATGAAATCCTATCTACTCCGATAGTGTTAAGTCTTCATTTTGGATTCTCAGATATCGATTCACCCACTTTGGTAGGTTCATCGATTCCCGCCCTTTGCTCTAGACATCTGAGTTTAAGACTTGAAACTTCATGACTTGACTTCAGCTACTGACATTCTTCCGCATGATATTCTTGAAAATTTATTTTCTTGAAAGGATGAATTCTTTTATTTTTGAACTGCAAATTTGTGTACTATGTAGAAACCTGCACACAAAATAAAATTTTTGCCTAGTTTGCAGTAGAAAATTTTGTGAGTTATTGATGAAAGCTACAAAAGTCTATACTAATAACAAAAATAATGTTTTTATAGCCTATTATACAATGTAACAAAAAATAAGACAAAAGGGAGTTTTGTACCCAAATTGCAATCAGGGGTTATTGTGCCCTGTGAAGACATGAAAAATAAAATAGGGGCTATTGTGCCATATATGCAACCCAGGGGTTATTTGTGCCCTCTGAGACATGAAAAATAAAATAGGGGTTATTGCGCCCTATATGCAACCAGGGGTTATTGTGCCCTGTGAAGACATGAAAAATAAAATAGAGGTTATTGTGCTTATATGCAACAAGGGGTAATTGTGCCCTGTGAAGACATAAAAAAAATGATAGGGGTTATTGTGCCCTATATGCAATCCAGGGATTATTGTGTCATGTGAAGAAATGAAAAATATGATAGGGGTTATTGTGCCCTATATGCAACCAGAGGTTATTGTGCCCTGTGAAGACATAAAAAAAATGATAGGGGTTATTGTGCCCTATATGCAATCCAGGGGTTATTTTTCCCTGTGAAGACATGAAAAATATGATAGGGGTTATTGTGCCCTATATGCAACAAGGGGTTATTGTGCCCTCTGAAGACATGAAAATATAGGATAGGGGTTATTGTGCCCTATATGCAACCAGGGGTTATTGTGCCCTGTGAAGACATGAAAATATAGGATAGGGGTTATTGTGTCCTATATGCAACAAGGGATTATTGTGCCCTGTGAAAACATAAAAAAAATGATAGGGTTTATTGTGCCCTATATGCAATACAAGTGTTATTGTGCCCTGTGAAAAAAAATGATAGTGGTTATTGTGCCTTATATGCAACCAGAGGTTATTGTGCCATGTGAAGACATGAAAAATAGAATAGGGGTTATTGTGCCCTATATGCAATCCAGGGGTTATTGTGCCCTGTGAAGACATGAAAAAAAATGATATGGGTTATTGTGCCCTATATGCAATCCAGGGGTTATTGTGCCCTATGAAGACATGAAAAAAATGATATGGGTTATTGTGCCCTATATGCAATCAAGGGGTTATTGTGCCCTGTGAAGACATGAAAAATAGAATAGGGGTTATTGTGCCCTATATGCAACCAGGGGTTATTGTGCCTTGTGAAGTAAAATAGGGGTTATTGTGCCCTATATGCAACCAGGGGTTATTTTGCCCTGTGAAGAAATAAAAAATGATAGGGGTTATTGTTCCCTATATGCAATCCAGGGGTTATTGTGCCCTGTGAATACATGAAAATAAATGATAGGGGTTATTGTGCCCTATATGCAATACAGGGGTTATCGTGCCCTAGAAAAAATGATAGGGGTTATTGTGCCCTATATGCAACCAGTGGTTACTGTGCGCTGTAAAAATATAATAGGGTTATTGTACATTATATGCAACCAGAGATTATTTTTTTGTACTTATATTATTCTTAATTATTATTTTATTTTTTTATTTTTATTAATATATAGACAAATTTAAAAATAAAATAAAATGCCCCAAATTTTATTAAGAAAAAAAATAATTCTTTTTTTTTATATATTATATGAGAGATAAGGATTCAAAAACTTACCATCGCCGCGTTTGTCTCTAGCAAATTACTTGCACGATTTGTCTATATATTTCTTTCAGCCTATAACTTTATTTCTATCTTTATTGTGCTCATGCCAAGACGGAATGTCATCATTTGATAAATGGTGTCATTCGTGATCTTTTACCATGTAGACATTCTTATTTTTTTTACTGTCGTCTTATGGTTCTCGTGAGAGTTTTTACTCATAAGACCTCTATTTTTTTAATTTTTTTTTAACATTCTATAGGCTACAATGTCATGTTTCAACCTTTGGAGATTTAAAATAGCATGATCATTATTTTATTAAGTGATTGGACCGAACCTCAATGAAAGGCTGCCTACATATCCTCTTAGGAATCAGGTCGAACATAGTTCAATAAAAAATATTTTTTTCTCTTTTTTTTAATTTATTTTTAAAAATATAATGGAAAAATTGGAAAAAGAATTAGTTCATGTTTGATAATGCTTTGACTTTAGTTGGTACCAACAATTAGTATTATGCATACGAGCTACATTCAACTACTTTCAAATAAATTTGAGGTCAACTTTGAGTAATTTATATAGTTTCAAATTGTATCTCAAATATGCTTAAGTAATTACAAGATCAATTTATTTTGCCAAAATTAAGGGATAGAATTGTTCGTATCATCATGTTTCAAATGCTCCCTCAATATATGAAAGTCCTACTTCACACAATATAATAATTTAGATCGTAGGACATTTTTGAAAGTCACTCACACTCAGAAAGATATTCAGTGCATGAAATTAAGATACCATATGCTTGGCCCTCATGTAAGCATCCACGAATATGATAACATAAAAAATGAGATCAAAATAGGACTTGTCATTGACTTGTAATGTAGTCTTAGGGAAATATAGGATATTCATTTGGGATACAGTGACTATTTCCTCCTTAGAATTTGCACAATGCTTTCAATATTTTTTTTTATTTTTGCATTTGACCTTTGTTTTCTTTTAAGGTCTTATTCATTTTTTTTCTGTTTATTTTTTGATTTCATCTCCTTTTTGTTGGAGATTTTTTTTTTCATTTTTCATTCTATCTTTTTTTTTTTTGGACATATTTGGTCTTTTTCACATTATTACCCAACTGAGGTCTTTGATGTTATGTAGATATTTCATAGTGCGCTCAAGGAGGTGAGATAAAGGGAGTAGTGCAATTATACACTCAAAAGGTATATGCTAAGATGCGGTTATTCAAATATAAAACTTTCAGGGTCAAAATGGGAGTTCTGTGGATAACATGTCATTCGGTAGGCTTGAAAGGCACAATCGATTCAAAGAAAGCCTATAATCCTTTCTCAAGTTAAATGTTGCTCAAAACTTTGTCTCAACCAACATTCGGGCCAAGTTCTAGATCAACAAAATCATGTCTTTGAATTTAACGTCTAAAGCTCAACACACAATGCATTTTAAACAATGGGGTCAAATTTATTTTATCCATCACTTTAAACAAGATAATTTCTCAAGTATGACATAAATATTTTGAGAGATGCCAATAAAAGTCTATAGGTCACAACAAAGTTGATCTGTCTTACCAAATAGTTTAACACTTTATTTTTTTATCTTATGCATAATCCTCAGCATATTGTTACCAACCAAGTCAAAGAAAAATCTATTTTTTTTTGCCCCAGTTTATGTGACTACGATTTTTAAATTTTTTTCTTGGTTGGACTGAACCTCACAATAAGGTTACCTACGTATCTTGTTAAAACAAGAAAGGTCTAACGTAGTTCCAAAATATAAGTAAAAATATGTTTTCTTAAGGACAAATTCCCTTTTTAATATATACATATATTATTTCATTTTTTAATTTTTAAACAATAATTAAGATATTTTTTGAATTTTTAATTTTTAAATAAGGATCATCAAACCAAGGAAGGTTGCCTACACATCTTATCAAGGTGAGAATCAGGTGTGCGTAGTTCGTTCAAATTGAACACATAAATAATTTTTGTTAAAAATTTGTTGACAAATGCAACTCTTTTCTTCGTTTATGTGATATAAGAAAAGTTTTAAAATTTCTTTTTGTGAACTTTACATTGTAAAAGAATTTGTTTTTCAATTGTTCTGATTTTAATTTAAAATGGTAAATTGAGTATTTATCTAGATAGATCCGTTCATATGTATAGTATTTCATTAAATCATATGTAAAAGATTCAAATAATGAAGTCTATTAGGAACTACCACATTTGATTTCAGTTATCATGTTTAAACCCGTGGAGAAAAGTATCTAGACTAGCTGTAAAACGAGCTGACAACTCGAGTTAGGGAGTAGCAACGTACCGGTAGCAACGCTTTCCGGCTTTGTGCATGGGTGTTCCCTATCCTAAATATGTGTGATTAAAAATCCTTCACCATGGACCGAAGATGCACTGGCTATCTTGACAGAAGTGGGGTGCATAGTTGCAATTCCCATCATATTATTATTGAAGACTCAGTAAAATTTGCGAGAGATGACAATTTATATTCAAATCAAATAATATCATACATTAAATAAGTAGACATTTTACATATTAAGACAAATAAATACAGTATCCCAAAATGTAAATAAATAAATCATAGTCATACATAAATCAATATTGAAAGCTCGAATTCTAGTTAATCCCCAGCGGAGTCGCCATCTGTTACACCCCTTTTTTTTCTCCCAATCATTTTGATTTTTTTTATTGTTTTGAAAAAAAAAGAGTTTTTCCAATTAAAGTGACATTTTGAAAAGGGATAATTATCATTAAGAGTCGCCACTTGAAATTGAGTTTTGGTGTTCCAAGTCACCTTGTTTAAATCCCTAATGAAAAGGAAATTTGACTCTATTTTATTGGTCTGCGAACTAGAAATTTGGGTATTGAATTCTGTTGACCGAGGGGAAGGTGTTAGGCACCCCTCGAGTCCCGTGGTTCTGGAACGGTCACTTTATTTACTTTAATATGACTTAACTTAATTTTTGGACATTGTATTATTTAACTTAGTAATAAAATTATTATTTATCCTCAGATTTATTCTAAACTTATTTGAAACTGGCTTATTTATTTTAAATGGTCTTTATTTTTATTTTTTTTTATTTTTGTGTAATTTTAAAATTGAACATCCGCATATATATATATATATATATATATATATATATATATATATATATATATATATATATATATATATATATATATATATATATATATATTATATTTTTTTTCTGCTTATATTTGTATGTTTTTAATTTTAAATGTCATTATAGGTAGAATATATATAGATATCTAATTTCTAAGAATTAGAGTTTGTGTAAGAAGGATATATTTAGAGTTCAAATTAATTTAGGATTATATATTTATTTATTTATTTTATATTATTTATGTTAGCAAGAAACATTTTTTTTTCGTTTTTCAATCCAGAAAAAAAAGTTAAAAAAAAATCTTAACATGCATCACATATTGATATTGCATAATAATAACATACGATTCAAAGAACTTCATATTATTAGATTCAAATTTTCATACAACATTACATTTAAATAATGCGAGAGTTTAGAAATACCTCGCTGTGAAGATGGATATCACGAAAAATAACTTCTATGATCTACTGATTTGAGCCACGAATTTGGAACCACGACAAAAAAACTCTAACTCTGACCTAATTCTCAAAAGAATGACTCACTTTTCTTCTCTTTGTGTTTGCTCTATATATTTCTCTCTTTTCCTCTATGTATATGTGTGTTTCTTTTTTCAACTGAACGTGTTTTTTTATAATAATTTTTGCTGAGACTCTGGTGCTAATAAAAAGGAACGTAATAGAGGTGGATTAGGATTCAATTTGAAGTATTGCTGAGGGAATTGGGGTTGAGATAAGGATATAAAATAAATAAATAATAATAATAGAAAATTAACAAAATAAAAAATAATTAAAAAATATATAAAATTTCAAAAGAAACGTCCAAAGTGAGAGAGAGAGAGAAAAAAATAAAAAAAATGGGATGAGATTTTTTAGTAAAATAAGTTAGGAAGTCGGGAATAATTAGGATAGGCGGAAGGTAATTTGAATATTTAGGACTCCTCTTTTTTTTTCTTCTACCATTATTTTTAAAGTAATTAAAAGTTGAAGATTTAAAACAAATACCATAAATTCATAAATTTTTTTTATTATTAAAGTAATTTACACAATTTATTTACTTTTATTTATTTTAAATATAACCCTTTTTAAAATTGGTGTTAAATCTTTATATTTTGGTAAAAGATTAGGTGTTCACAGGGTAACATAGGTAGGGGTCATTCTAAAATAATATTCCTCACAACCAAGCATGTAGACCATACCTTACACTAAGAACATCATTCATATATACTTAACTTTATTAATACACCTAGTTCATGATACTATAATTGAAGACTACACACATAAACTTCATACATATTATAATTATAGGTTCAATTGGGCGATTAGGGAGATCATGGGTTCTTCATGAAATTGGACTGAAATTCATATTAAAATAATTGATTAATCATAAGTCCATCATAAGAATGACTTTTAAAATAATTTGACAATGAACCCATGATTATTTCGAAAGATAGGAAATTTGACCTTAGAATTACATTGGAAAACCATTAAAAAAACTCCTTAGATGAAAGGTTAACTAAGTATCAAGGGTTACCATAATTAATAGAAGAATGGCCACGAAATATTGGAGAATAAAACCCTTGGAATCCATCCCATACCTTGATCTTGAGCTTGTTCTTCAATGGAGGTTCTAAAGAGAGTTTAATTTGAGAGGGAAAGCTTTGATTTGAAGAATTAAATCTAAATTGGGGTTTTATTTTTTTTAACTATCTTATAATACCTAAAAATAGGTAATATAACCGCCCATTCTTTCATTGGGACATGGCTTAATAGTGAGTTGAATGTGGCTTTGACGGAATCGATGGAGCGTCATCTGGTTGACGAGCCATCTTGCACACCATTGTTTGTGACAGAGACTCCCTCATTTGGGGAATAAGATCCCACAACTAAGTATGGAGACACACCCATATTTGACGGGGAATCCATCAGACCACTGGTCATTGATCAAGGGCGTGGTTTTACAAAACCTTGGCAGATTTTTCCAAATCTTTGGGTCCTCCTAAAGGAGATTTAGAGTGGTCCTTGGGTAGTAGTGCCCGGAAGTTTCAACCCTTAATACAACAATATATATATTAGGGTCCTCTCCTATAATTCTGGACACAAAAAAAACGTAAAACATGTGAAGGCACACTAGCACATACACACAACTAGATTCCAAACTTCTTGGTCGTTTGTTGATGTTTGACTCCCGAGATCCATAAAACTACTATCACAATTTGTGGAACACTTTATTAACATATTCTTAACTCGTTAAACACATGTGAGGCTTTAGATAATCCTTGTTTGTCTTGATGGTTGTTATGGTGGGATCTCATTAGTATTTTACCTTGGCTCATTAAATCCTTAGTTTTTTGTCATATTCTTTATTCCGTCAAAATTATCTACACATAGGGTTTGTTCAGTGTTATAATTGTTGGGGTTTAGCTTCAAGAATTATCCAAACCAGATTAGTATGTTGATGATCAATTTATTAAATGCATTTTGGAACCCTGGATATGTTTTTGTTTTGTTTTTTAATTCCACATTTTAGATTAAATATTTTAATTATTCAGTTATACGTGCCTCAGTCGTTAAATCATCACTATCTGATTAGTTGTAGCATTCACCATTTGCATGTCCAATTTTGAGCTATCTAGTATTACAGAAATATAATCATAATATGTTAACCATTTTTTTCATTGGGAATAGAATAATACCGAGTTTGATTAGGGGTTAGCATAACCAAGTGTTCCCACAATCACTATCCAGAAAGGTTGTAAGTTCTCTCTTTAGTCATCACTTTATTCATCATGCCAGCATGCCTCTAAACCTTTAGATGGGTCTATTGGGTCCTCTCAATGGGGTGTGTACATCATCATCCACATTTAGCTCATGTGATCTTATTATCGGTTATTAGTAGCTCCCAATGTTCAATCAGAATCTATTGCATTGACCATGATTAAAGATTAGTTAGTATTCAGTCAACATATTGTAAATGTGGTCCTAGCATCCAGTTAGATCATTATTTAGTATCTATATCATATTCAGATTATATCATTGTTTATTTACATTGTTAAGTTAGACGTT
Organism: Solanum peruvianum; assembly: GCA_027705065.1. Lineage (NCBI taxonomy): Eukaryota > Viridiplantae > Streptophyta > Magnoliopsida > Solanales > Solanaceae > Solanum > Solanum peruvianum. The sequence continues at coordinate 31,369,704 of JAKWJD010001762.1, read as the reverse complement.
ATAACATCTCTATTTACTTTGCATACTCAATACCTTTCAAGTTTTGACGCATCCTCTGCGCTACATCTTCTTGTGATATAGGTTCCAAATCTCTGTATTTAGATCACCGTTATATCAGTTATTGATATGAGTTTAATAGAATTAGTGGTGACTCCTCATTCTCCAAGGATAATAGTCATGAGTTTCTTTTTATTATTTTCAGTCCTTACTTTTAGTTTTGCTAGACTTAGCTTGGGCATGTTCCATCATTTCTAGTCACTTAGAGGTTATCTTTAGCCATAGAGAGACTCAGTTTAGTATTGGGTTACTATCTTCCTTGAATTAAACTCATCAATTTTCACATATCTGTATTACAATATATGTGTGTTCCCCATTTCTAATTTTTATTTATGATTATATCATCCATAGAGTTTTTATCAATCACTTATATTTAGTATGCTTATGATCATGCCAGAAGGGTTATATAGGGATAAATTGTGGTGCTATGTCCCGTTTCCGCATCCAGGATGTAGCTTCAAGGCATGAAAACATTTGTATCAAAGCACTAGGTTTAAGTGTCCTAGGATATATGAATAGACGCACTAGGTAAACCCTTTTTCATGAATGTATATTGCACACTACATCTAATGAGGCATACTACAAAGTGTTTTGATAAAAAATATTTTTCTTCTTACTCTTATCGTGTGTAAGATATGATTAAATTCCATTCTCACTTGATGTTTTACATTTCAGCATTCACACCTCTTTGTAGAGCTAATGCTAGGAATGCAAATGTCAGAAATGCTAACACAATTCCTCCAATCCCAAATCAGGAAGTCTCTATGCTGAATTTGGAAATGTTATTCAGATATTGGCTTAGAGTGTTGTCGACCAGAACAATCAGTAGGTTCAAGTTCTTGTTAATGCAAATTGTGGATAAATAGTAGAAAAGGTTCGTGACTTTGTTAGGATGAATCTACTAGAGTTCTTAGGATCACAAATTGGTAAAGATACTCTAAATTTTGTGGATGAGATCAAGAAGATCCTAGATGTGACGCATGTCACTGCGAATTATCGGATTGAGCTAGCATCTTACACAATTAAATATGTGTCTTATCTTTAATATACTAAGTGGAAAGATAATGGGGGTACAGATGCTTCTCCTATCACATATGACTTCTTCAGCAAACCTTTCTAGACAGGTTTTTCTCAAGGGAATAAAGGGAGGAAAAGGCTGAGGAATATATGAACCTCACACCAGGAACTATGAATGTCTAAGACTATGGGCTCATGTTTAGCCTACTTTATAAGTATTATCCTCATATGGGATTTGATTCCACAACTTCTATGAACAATTTTATGTATAGAGTGTTAGATTTGGTGTAGATAATGTGTAGGAATTATATGTTGCTTGAAATAATGAGAATCTCTAGTCTCATGACTCACGCTCAACAAGTATAAGGTGATAATCGTAGGTAATATGCTAAGGAGAAGAAGAAGGCTAGGTCAATGAACTACGAATATTCTCAGCAAAAATAAGGTGGTGGAAATTGCTCACAAGATCAGCAGAAGTTTTGAGCCACATCTCATTCATCACCTAGTGTCCCATCCTTTAAGAACACCTATTATAAGAATGGTAGGTATGAGGCTCTTAATATTAGGGATCTGTTTCAAGTAAAAAAACATACCCTCTTCCCCTATGTGTGGTAAGAACCATCAGGAGAAGTGCCTTGCACAAAAGGAAAGATGTTTTGTATGCGGTCAGTCTGGTCACAGATTGAGGGATTACCCTACTAGACAGGGTCAAGGAAGTAGTAGTAATAGATCTTAGTCTACAAAATTAGCAGCACCAACATGTCGCTTGACTCAAAGTTATAACTCCTCTGGTACATTTGGTGTTCAGTTCCAAAACAAGTTGTATGCTCTTTTTGAATTACAAGGATTATGAATGTTCTCGTAGTACATTACGAGTTTTTAACCTTGATGTTTATGCATTCTTAGATCCATAGGCTACTCTCTCCTTTGTAACTCCTTTTATAACAGTCAAGTTCGATCTCAATATAGAAACTCTCTTAGAACCTTTATCAGTCCCTACTCTAGTCGGTGATCTAGTTATAGCTAGACAGGTATACATGAATTTTCCTGTCACATTCTTTTAGAAAGTCACCTGTCTCTCTGAAAGTCACCTCAGTAGATCTTGAAAATTTTAAATATTAGACTTCGATGTAAGTCTAGGCATATATTGGTTAAATTCCTTCTATGCCTGAATGGATTGTTGAATTAGGATTGTTCATTTTTAGTTTCTACATGAACCGAATTTTAGAATTGAAGGGTAGTAGCTTAGAGACTAGATGTTGATTCATTTCTTACCTCAAGTCAAAAAAGATGATGTCTAAGGACTACCACTATTATCTTGTTCGGGGAAGGATTCTATCTTTACAACCCCAACTCCTGAGATAGTGCTTGTGGTGAGGGAGTTCCCTAAATTTTTTCACCAAGATCTTTTCGGAATTGTTTCCGAAAGGGAAATCAACTTCTGAATAGATCTTCTTATAGACATCCATCCTTTTTATATTCATCCTTATGGAATAGCTCCAACTAATCTTATGGAATTGAAAGAGATGTTGAAAGACCTTCAAGATAAGGGCTTCATCTGACCTAGTATTTTGCCTTGGGGTGCGCTAGTGTTGTGTGTGAAGATGTAAGATGGTTCACTCAGAATGTGTATTTACTATAGACAGTTGAACAAGGTCACAATATAGACTAAGTTCATATCCTCGGGATTGATGACTTGCATGACCAACTTCAGGTTACAAATACTTTTTCAAAGATAGACCTCATATCAGGTTATCATTATCTTAGAGTCTCAGATAGTGACATTCTTAAAACAACCTTTTAAAAAAGGTAGGGCCATTATGAATCCTTACTTATGTCATTTGTAGCTTTCATGGATCTTATGTACAGAGTGTTCAAGAAATTTTTTGAATTTTTATTTTCATCTTTATTTATGATATACCAATAAACTATAGAAGTGATAAAGAACATGCTAGTTATTTGAGAGTTTTTATGCAGACTCTTAAAGATTGACTTTTATTTGCTTAGTTCAACAAATATGAGTTATGCTTGAAATTTGTTGCTTTACTTGGTCACGTTGTATCTAGCAAGGGGATCAGGTGGATTATAGAAGATACAGGTAGTGAAAAAATTGCTTAGACCCACGTCTTCTACAGATATCAGAAGTTTCTTGGGTGTAGCATGTCGTAACTGAAGGTTTCTGGTATGATTATTATCTATATCCTCTCCATTAACTAAAGTTACTCAATCGAATGTCAAGTTTATTTGTTATGATGATTGCGATAATAGCTTTGCGAAATTGGAAAGTAGGTTCATTACAACTCTTGTTTAGACTCTACAAGAGGGTTCAAATTGTTATGTGATTTAATGGGATGCATAAAGAGTCAGACTATGTTTTGCGTTGATGCAGCGATGTAGGGTAATAACTTATTCTTCTAAACAACTTATGGTGCATGAGAAGAACTATCAAACTCATGATCTAGAGCTTGGAGCTGTGAAGTCTACACTTAAGATTTGAAGGCAATACTTGTAAGTTGTTGATGTAGATGCTTTCAACGACCATAAGAGCCTTTAATATGTATTTACCCAAAAATAGTTGAATCTTCACCTTCGAAGATGGATTAAGTTCCTCAAGGATTATGACATAAGTATGTATTACCATCTTTGCAAGGAAAATTTAGTAGAAGATTCCCTTATAAGATTATATATAGGTAGTGTGACACATGTTGAGGAAGAAAGAAAGGAAATAATGGAGGGTGTTCACAGGCTGGCTTTCTTGGGAGTTCACCTTATGAGCATATCAGATAGTGGTTTAATAGTTCTAAATAGGGAAGAATCTTTATTGGTAGTAAGGGTTAAGGAAAATCAAGATATATTTCCAATATTTCTTTAACATAAGGGTGACATACACAAATTAGAGAGTGGAGGTTTTCTCCCAAGGTGGAGATGGTGTAGTTCGCTATTAATGTAGATTGTGTGTTCTTGTTAAGGGTGAGATGATAAAACATATTTATGTCGAAGCCCATAACTCTAGATATTCTATTTATCAAGCCACCACTAAGATATACCAGGATCTGTGGGAAGTCTTTTGGTGGAATGTCATGAAGAGCAATATAGTAGATTTTGTCAGTAAATTCCCTAATCGCCAGAAAGTGAAGCTAGAACATCAGAAACCTAGGGGTATGACTCAAAAGGTAGACATTCCAACATGGAAGTGGAAAGTGAGTAATATGGATTTTATTATAGGGTTACCTCGTAATAATTGACATCATGACTCCATTTGGTTGATAGTTCAATGAACGACTAAGTCTTCTCGCTTTCTAGTAGTCAGGACTTCAAATTTGGCGAAGGACTATGCAAAGCTTTACATTAATGAGATATTGTGGTTACATGGGGTTTCTTTGTCAATAATCTCATATATAGGTCCTTAGTTTACATCTTATTTATGGAAGTCATTTCAAAAGGGTTTTGGTACTCAGTTAACTTTAGCACACGATTTCATCCGCGTACAGATGGGTTGGTAGAGCATACAATTCATAACTTAGACGACATGTTTATAGCTTGTGTTATATACTTCAAGGGTAGTTGGGACGATCACCATCCTCTTATAAAATTTACCTATAATAATACCTACCATTCAAGCATTTTGATGACCCCTTTATAAGGCATTGTACATGCGTAGGTGAAGATCTCTTGTTGTTTAGTTCAAAGTATGGTAATCAACCTCTATATGACCTGATCCAGTCAATTATGCTACAGAGAAAGTGAAACTCATCATAGATCGACTTAAGACAAAAAAGAGTCACCTAAAGTCTTTTGTAGATGTAAGCAAAAGGAAACTAGAGTTCTAAGTTGATATTGGTTTCTTGAAAGTGTCACCCATGAAGGGGGTGATGTCATTTTGCAAGAAAGGAAATCTTAGTGTTGTATATGTAGGCCCTTTCAACATCTTTCTAGGTTTGCAAAGTGGCATATGAGTTATACTTTCCAACAGAACGCAACAGTGTATTCAGTCTTCCACATCTAGCTTTTGAAGATTTGTGCGGGTGATCAAACATTTGTAGTACCATTAGAGAGTGTAATTATGAAAGATAGTTTTTCTTATGAGTATATAATAGTTCAAATTCTTGATCGTCATGTTAGAAGGTTGAATAATCATGAAATCGCTTCAGTCAATGTTTTGTGGAACAGTGAGTATGTAGAGAGAGCTACTTAGGAAGCAGAAACAACCATGAAAGACAAGTATCCTCACCTCTTTCCTTCACATTCCACTCTATCTTGATATTTAAGTTCCTCATAAGTTTTTCAGCCTTTTATGCGTAAGATCAATCTTAGTACATGTTCCTTAAGTCTGTACTTCAATATTAAGTGTATTTGTATGTTCTTGGAACTAAGATTTTCCAGAAATATAGTTTCTAGTGTTTGGTGGTAGGAATTGCAGCCCTTTCCCTCTATTTCATATAGTGTAGTCTTCATTCGAGGATGTATGACCCCAAAGGGGAGATAATGTAACAAATCGTATAAAAAAAATAATTTCATCTTTTCAAAATTGCAAGTGTAACCTACGGTTGCTATTAATAGACTATAGTCTGACCTATGGACTTATGTACCTAGTTTACCACTACAACCCCTCCCAAACCCCAGCTCACAAAATCACCTAAGTCTCGAAAAATAGAAAATACCTACTTTGGAAAGACCAGAACACAATAAATGTTTATGTGCATAGATCGAGGGTCCCTTTACCTAGACTTTGATGAAAACCATGAAAGACCACTATTGTCCATAGTTTGACCTATGGACTGTAGGTCTCACAATAGGTGAAGGTTATTAATCAATTAGGGGGAAAATTGTTGATTGGGAACTTCAAGTAGGCATAACTCGTAGCACAGAGTAATTGAATGTCTCATGATCTTTGATATGATCAATAATTTAATCTTCTTTACAACGCAACCGAGTGTTGCTAAAATTCGATATCTAAGTAAAAAGTTTTCCTCTTTTTACTGATGCCTTATCAGGAAGACTTGACCTAGGGCCCCAATCTACAGACCGTAGATTGACCTACGGCCCGTACGTCTTGTTTGTATGTCACTCTGACATTAATGAAGTCAGGGGTCTTTTGGTGTTATTCTATTACATGTGACCTCTCAGCTACATCGGATAGACCCTAAATCATGAGGTTTTAATCAAGTTAAGCCTAGAAACATAAGTAGAACTTACCTATGTCAAATCAATAATAAAAACATAGAAGTTAAAATCAAGAGAGGAGAATAAGGTCAAGAATTTAATTTCAAGAAGACTACAAGTTTCTATCGATTCCAAACCCAATAGAAAGATTTTTCTTTGGAATTCATCACCAGGTTTGTCGTATTTCATTTGTTGATTCAATTCTCTCATTAGGTCCCTAGTTTTAAGTCAGATTATTGATTCCCTCAATATTATCTACACCTAGGATTTCTTCAATGTTAGAACTATGGGTTTTAACTATTAGAACGATCCAAATAAGATGAGTACGATAATATGCACTTTTATTACATGAATTTTATCACCCTAGCTATGTATTTCTTTAGTTATATAATCATACATGCTAGGTCAGATATATCAGTCATTCAATTATACATGCCTTAGTCATAAATGCATCATAATCTGTTTAATGGTTGTATTTTCTATTTGCATGTTTAGTTTTGAGCTATCCAGTATTACAAAAATTCTATCATGGTATGTTAACAACTTAAAATAGTGGGAGTAGCATAAGACCGAGATTGAATAGGGTTCAGCGTACCCAAATAGTCCTAGAACTAATAGTCAAGAAGGTTGTAAGTCCCCTCTTTGGGCATCATTTTAGTGATCACTTCAACATTCCTCTATACCTTTGGCCGGATCTATTGGGTCCTCTCGATGGGTCGTATACATCGCACTCCACATTTATATCATGTGCTTTTATGGTCGATTAAGAGTATCTACCACACTTCTGTAACACTCTATTGTATTGACAATGTTTACAAATCACTCATTATTCAGCCAACATTTTATAAATGTGGACCTTACATCAAGTTACATTAGTATTCAATAACTATATCATTTTCAGATTATATCATTGTTATTTACATTGTTCACTTATATGTTATTTCAGTTGTATTTTATCCTGCATGGTAAATATATGTCAAGTAGTGATGCATACTATGTGCTACATCTTCTTATGATGTAGGTTCAGGATCTCAACATCCAGATTACGCTTAGATCGTTTCCAATCTCCATTTCAGTAGAATCACTGGTGAGTCCTCATTGTCCAAGGACAATAGTAATGAGTTTCTTTTTAGTATTTTTGGTCCTTTAGTTTCAGTTTTGCTACACTTAGCTGGGACGTGTCCAAACATTTCTACTCAGTTAGAGATATAAACATTATATGAAAAGTTATGAATAATTCTAACATTGATCAATACACAATTCAATATCCTAATACAATCTACACATGAATTCAGTACAATTAAACAGTGACCACTTCACTCACCTTAGAGTCAAAATTAGGAATTCAAGGAATACATGGGTTTATAGAATTTTTGATCTTAAAACATTCAATTAAAATTGATAAATCCATCAAACATCACTTTAAACCTTTTCATGCAAGATTCCATGCTTTGAATTCAAAATAGGACTTTAAGCTTTTGAAAGATATTTGAAAAGCCTTTAGAATTTTTCTCCTTGAATGGAAGAAGAATAAAGGATGAATCACCATACCTTTATCGAATAAATTCTGCAAATTTAGGGAGCAATCAATGAAGAACTTCAATCTAAGGTTCAACCTTTCTTCAAGATTCAATGTATTCCAGAGAGAACTTTATTTGATTTTGGGTTTCGATTTGTAAAAGTGAATCCTAAATTAGGTTTTAGGTATATAAACTAACATAATATAATTAAAAACACCTAAAATAAATATTAATGACTTAATTAATACCTTGAGTGAATTTGTCAAAACATCATCACCTTGGCCGAGACACCTAAGAAAGTAACAGGTGTCAAACGACGGTTGCCACCTACTTGATCTTGTTTGATTGACTAGGCATCTTATTTGGCATTGTTTTGGTTAGAGACTTGAAATTTTGGGGATATGATCCCACCGATAGTGTAGAGCCATGACCCATTCTATGGGGCGTCGATGGAACCACTGGACGTGGTTTGGTGGTCGTGGGTTGGACTGCCTTTTGGCATTTTCTTGCCAAGGTTTTGGTCCTCCTCAAGGACCCTCAGGGTGGTCCTAGGGGAGTCTTACCTGGACGTTTTGACCACAAACCTGTTCTTGTAGGCGTTAAAGTACTCTCCAATAAATTTAAACACCAAACAACACGTAAAACATGTGAAGGCATATCATCACACACAAGGACTAGTTTCCAAACGTCTTGGTCGTTCTTCGACATTTGACTTCCAAAATCTATAAACTAACATCTAATACTAATAATCATCATTTTCTAACCTTATTAACTCATAACATACATGATAGGATCTAGTTTTAGCCTAGTTCATTCGGAGGGTCATGACATTCTTCCCCAATTATAGAAACACTCGTCCTCGAATGACACTGAAATACTTTTAACACTTTTAAGAGATAAAGACTCAAAACTTGCAGCTCATAACCATACCACAGAATACACATAGCTATGAGGAACATCGAATCTACACAATTCAAGAGGCTCAAAACACAACAAGAAAGTAAGAACATCCACAACTTACCATGCAATAAAACTATACCTTCTAATTTCACGTAAGAGGAACTTCCTTATTCATATATCATCATGCTCATTAAATTATTTGTAATCACAGTAAGTCCATTTCTAATAAAACACAATTATGAAATATTTTTAAGAGATACACTGTTAAGAATACTTACAAATTAACTCATGCAACACTTAGGCAATTCATTAAGATGCACATCAACATGAGACACAACATCATTTAAGCTCAATTTACCATATTAACATAATCCCATGACAATATGCACAATGTTAGGACATTAATGAAATTCATATTTACATAGACTCCTAAATACTTGCGATATGCTACTATAAGTTCTTACTCTCAAACTTGAATAGAGAAGAGTAGAAGAGAAAAGATTCATCAACCAAACTATTCACGACATTCCCCCACTTAGAAGGAACCCAACAACTTAATGTCAAAAGAGCCAAATATAACTTACCGGTACCTTCATCCTAAATTGCTTTAGTTTTGAGGTGATAGAAAAGACCACGATTTGGAGGAATAGGAACCGTACCTTCATTAGGATATTCCTTGGCCTCTCTTCCTCTAGCCGCAATAGTAGGACAATCTCTATGTTTGTGGTTATCCTTTCCACAACTAAAACACCCAATAGTTCCGGCAAATCACTTCCCAAAATGTTGCTTCCAAAAATATGAGCAAATAGGTTTATCAGTTTTAGAACCACCACCTCCCTCATAGTTGTCCTTAAGAGCATTAAGAAAATATTTATTAGGGGCCCTCTTATAAAACCTAGGCTGACCTTGCTCATCAGTTCTTCCTCTCATAGCATCTCTACCTCTCCTCAAAAGTTTAGAATGTCAATTTATTTAGAATACACAATGATTATATATAGAGTCATGTCTCCATGGAGAATTTTCATACTATAATCTTCCTTGACTAGGTCGGATACACAAGTCAAGAATCTACTCATCTCATATCTAGGATAAGATACCAAAGATAGAGCATACTTAGACAATATGGTAAATATCAAGAATTACTCTTCCACACTCATATTAACTTACCTAAGGTTTATTAACTCCTCAACTTTATCCTCTCTCTTGTCGTGGAGAAAGTACCTTTCTAACTATGCTTTGTTAAACTCTTCCCATTCCATAGGACCCGATTCAATCGGACTACCATTGTGTGTACCACACTGAAGCAACCCCTTTCAATCGGTATGAAACCAGCTATACCTTCTCCCTAGAAGTCACCCCCATAGAATACACTATCTAATACACCTCATCCAAGAAGGATTGAAGATCATCTCCCACATTAGAGCCAAGAAAGGTAGGAGGATTCATCCTCACAAAGTCTCTCAACCTATAGGTCATGGTACTCTCAAGACAATTCATTCTAGGACCTACATCTTGATTCGCTTGGGCAATCATGGTTGGGGCTAGGACAACAAGAGATCCTCTAACCTCCTCATTAGTCATATTAGGTGGAACCACAAAAAACTCATTACCTTGATTATTTATACGAACTTTTTAAACTTGAGGAACATGAAAACCTTGGGGAACTTGTATAACTCGGGGAGGAACACCCTCAGTCACAACTTCCTCATCCAATCGCCTTGTGAGCGTCCTTCTTGTATTCATGTCATATATACACAAGAAAATAGATTAGGAAAAGACACTTATAACCTCAACAATATGGCATGACACAAGATTAATTATGAAAGGGAAACTTCTATTGTCCTATAGCCTCTCGCTCATACATATGTCGCGACTCACCGCTGATGAAAAAGAGTCTACTAGATGTGGGTTTGTGAGACTTTAAATCTTAAAGACTACTTTATAACCTTATTATTTGATACCATGTTCGTAACAATCCAAGGGTATACCATAGGAGTTATACGACATATTCGACATCTCGGAGGTCTTATACAAGCCCATAGACATCATTCATCTCATCCATATGAAAAGTAGTGAGGAATCTAAACTTTTCACAACAATAGTTCTAATCTTTCTAAAATATAAGAAAGAACGATGCCTCGTCATAAGACATCTTAGACACATATAATTTCATAGAGTCACAACCCTTACATCAATTTTAAAGAAGCTAAGAGTCTATTATAAAGTCTTTTGGAAAAGGAAACTAAAACATAATCCATATCCTCGAACATACGAGGACATATCAATCTTGAAGGAAGGCTTTTCCAAGCTTCAACTTATAGAAAATACAGACTTTCCACCTACACTTGTAGACATCGAAAACATATGTAATAAGCACATTGAATGAACTAAGTATGGTGAACATGCAAGAAAACCATGAAGAAATGGACATTTACTTTAAAACATACAATTCATGCTTTTTTATAGAAACCTCATAAAACAAGTATAAGAACACCCTTCTTATACTTTTGTATTCAATTTTCATAGATAAGACATATTCAAGTAACACACAGGGTAAAACCATAATCATTTTGTATCAATATAAACACTTAAACCTCCCACCAAAGGTTATCCTAAGACTAACCTAAGTAAGATATGAAGCGGCCGCCCATACAACCCATTCAAACACACCTAGATGATTCTCAAGACTACCCATAGTAAGAATATTCCTTTTCCTCATTTAGACTATCCACTTAAGGTTACTCTAAGACTCACCTAAGTAAGACATGAAGAGAGCACCTATACAACCTCTTCAAGCACACCTTAGTAATCCTCAAAACTACCCTAGATAAGAACTTTTCCATTCAATATGTTTTAACTAAGTAAACATTATTCATTTATACAATTTCATAGACATGAAAATATTATAACACATCACATAATGGTCTTGGAATACCTAGGGAACTCATCCTAGGATCTTCAAATCCTACTCGTGCCATGCATAGATAGCGCTCCATTCCACTACTTACACGTTGTAGAACTTCTCCAATACTAGAATGCACATCACATATGGTGAGAATAGTCACTAATCGATATAGATCATATTAGCTAGGCATGGAATCCGGTGTCATATGGACTCCAAACCGTGGTAGGTGTTTTACTTGCCAAAGGTATAACTAGTAATCATCCCATGTTGGCACATGGTTAAGGGATATCAAGGGCTTCTTTGTACTCTAGTCTCATTCTCAAGTAGAACAACTAACACAAGCATATCCTCTCGAAGCTTTGCCTTGTTTCTCATAGAGTAATTCATTCCCTAGGTATATTAGATAAGGTACCATAACTAAATCCTACCAACTAATAATACTTTTTCTTCCACGGATGGGTCCACTAAGGCTGCCAACCAAGTTCTATTAGGATAGCTCACTTGACTATTCTTGAATGGGCACCCTTAGGCCTACTGATCCAAGCGTTATTACTAACCTTCTTTATATCATTTAAGGTTTAATTGACTTAAGGTTATAGACTCATCAAGAAGGGGTATCATGCTTATGTTTACCGGTTTAAGACATACTCTAGAATACCTCATATAATCATTCAAGGAAGGGAACCAACTTAGGTCTACCGATCCCAGAATATGATTCTTTCATTCATTCAATAGAATTCAAATATCAAGTAGGGACAACTAATCTACCACACAAGATATATCATCATTATAAAAAGGCTCTCCCTAATACTTCATCATCATATATCAACAACTAGAGAGGAAGAATATTCAATCATACCATTATATTACATATACAAGATCATCACATAAGAACCCTAACTTTTTACCTTCACATATGCCATATCATGATCATACTATAGTTCATTTAATAATGTCGATAAGGCGATGTTTATAACATATATAACAATTAATCATTGCCACCATAAGTGGATTATATCAATCAATGACAACTCAATATCAATTCTATGATATATAAAGGAATAAGTTCAACTCACCACTTTCCAATAGCTATAATCACCATTCCTTATCATTTACAACAAATTCACATAGCAAGAGATCTTTCAATAATAATGAATACAAGACTAGGCCAACAATTCATCCATATCCATGATCCATCACTACTCAATATAGGAATCAACATTTCAAGGAAAGTTATGAATAATTCTTACATTGATAAATACATATTTCAATACCCCAATACAATCTACACATGAATTCAATACAATTAAGTCATGAACAATTCACTCACTTTAGAGTCAAAATTAGGAATTCAAGGCATACATAAGTTTATAGTTTTTTAATCTTAAAACATTAAATTATCATTGATAAATAAATAAAACATCACTTTTAACCTTTTCATGCAAGAACCCATGCTTAGAATTCAAAATAGGACTTTAGGGTTTTGAAAGATCTTTGAAAATCCTTCGGAATTTGGCTCCTTGAATGGAAGAATAATCAAGGATGAATCACCATATCTTTATTGAATAAATCCCATGAAATTGATGGAGAAATATGTGAAGAACATCAATCCTAGCTTAAATCATGCTTCAAGCTTCAATGTAGTCTAGAGAGAACTCAATTTAATCATGGGTTTTTATTTGGAAAAGTGAAGTCTAAATTCGGTTTTAGGTATATAAACTAACTTAAGCTACCTAAAAACAACTAAAATAACATCCTAAAAATCAATTAGGTCCTTGGGTGCATTTTCCGAAACACCCTCACCTTGGCCAAGAAACCTGCAGAGAGTTGCAGGTGTCAAATGATAGTTGCCACCTACTGTCTGTCGTGTGATCAACGAGGCCTCAAGATGGGCATTGTTTTGGTCAGAGATTTGAAATTTGGGGGATAATCTCCCACAACTAAGCGTGGAGCCACACCCTCCATAGACGGGGCGTCGATGGAACCATTGGATGTGGTTTGCGGTCGTGGTTTGGACTACATTTTGGGAGTTTCTTGCCAAGGTTTGGGTCCTCCACATTGACCATTATATTGGTTCTTGGGGCGTCCTACCTGGACTTTACGACCCTAAACATTTTATCTAGGTTTTAGAGTCCTCTACTATCATTTTAGACACCAAACAACACGTAAAAGATGAAAAGTCACACTTGTACATACAAGGACGAGGTTCCAAACGTTTTGACGTTCTTTGAAGTTTGACTTCCAAACTCTATAAACTGACATCTAATACTAATATTAATCATTTGAAGGCCGTATTAACTCATACACGAATGATAGGTTCTAGTTTAACCTAGTTCATTTTGAGAGTTGTGACAACTTAATTACCGAGACTATAATAAGTAATATCAACCTGAGGTGGGACGGTTGATCCCCATAACTATATTAGGGATTTTTCCACCATAAGTCTCATATGAAATCTCTTCCCCATCTGTAATTACCTAAGAAACTTTGATCTACGGATCAAAAAATGGGTTTGGGGAGTAAAAACCTTATCTTTGGTGCTAGAAGTGGTGGAAAACCTACAAAAAAGACCCATGGGTTGATCCTGAGCTCTCAAGGTTGAGAATTGTAGAATAAAGCATTTTTAGATTTTATTTTCGACTTATGTCGTGTACGTCCGGCCACAATTGTCCTCACCCTGCTACACCAACCCCACATTGTTGTCTTGCACAGAAACAACGAGCTAGTTCAAGGATTTCAAAACCAATATCCCAACACACCTCAATCCGATGACATTCTTAAAATACACTTCATGCTAAGATCGGTTTAGGGACTTCTACTCCCCTCACTTAAATTCCATAAGGTCGCAGGAATTCCTTATTGTCTTAGCTATCTACACATGTGATCAAACGCATAATTAAATCTCCCATTTCTTATTATATTTATCTAGACCTTATTGACTCTTATTTCATTTAAATATGGACTAGTTTGGTAAAATTTCAAGATACTACCAAAAACTATTTGGGTCCAAAATTTATCCCGTTGACTTTTCTATAAGAATGTTAATTGGTTGTTACATTGAGCTATGTGCGTATAAATACTCTAACCCACATTTTAAAAGTTGTCCTATTCTTTGTTGGGGTATATAACTTATTGACTAAGTGGATAACCTGCTCTGTTTGAAAATGAAACAAAGGAATTATCTAAAACATATGATCTTTTTCTACCCATATTGGGTACATAGTTTATGGGCTCTTTTAGATGTTAGAACTCTCCCCATAACGGTGCTCAATGCTAATCCAAAAATATAACTTAGCTCATGATGTTTCAAAAGAAAACATTTCCTCTTTCTCCATTTTGAGAGTATTACTCAAAAGGTTTCTCTAAAAATCGATATTACTGAAAATAGTTCAGGAACTCTTTCATCGGTGTTCCCTCTCAAAAGGTTTCTCTTAGGAATACTGAATTCCCATATATCATATTAAAGAAAATGAGATCAGCTTTACTCTTCATCAAGTCATTGTTCAAGTCATATTAAACATGTTTTAAAACAATTTGTATAAAACTTCTTCCAATGGAATGATGAAATCTCAATACATGCTAGTAGTTTAGAGTAGATATAATCAAAGGGGATTAAAGGTACCCTTTGAAATAACTAAGATGGTCTAAACGATGGAGAAAGTGTGGGGGTAAGCAACCATGGCGCACTGAGTGGTCTGGGGAGCCATACCGTAAAAAACATAGCACTATGCTTGGTGTATATACTGGTTTGATGTGCCTTCCACCCCTAGCGCATCAATGGCGTGTTGCCCTAGGAACTACATAGAATACCCGATGAATTTTAACATAAATTTGTGACCCTAATTTGCCTAAAACCGAATGGTTTCTTCCTCAATCACTTAGAATCTAATACACCAGAAAAGTACACGAGAATATAATCCACAAAAAATCTTAAACTCCATATGATTATCTCAAGAACTCAGCAAAATCATCCTAATTCAAGAATGAACACAATACTCCATGAATAGTAATTAAGATCTAAAATGAAGATTTAAAACTTTTAATTGAAGAGGTGAGACTGTTATGAATAGTTGTGACTTTAATGAAAGGTTGTGACTTTTATGAAAAGTTGCGGCTTTATGAAAAGTTGTGACTTTTATGAAAAATTGTGACTTACGAAAGATTGTTATCTTTCTTAAAGGTTGTGACTTTTTCAAATGTTCATGACCTTTTCGGTATGACACAATATGAACCTTTTGACACTATTTTTTTGTTATCTGAAACTTGAAGGATTTCCTCTCATTTTAAAAATCATTTTTTTGGACTTCTTCTACTACTACTAAATCTAGTATTCTAAGTGTACTTTTCTGCCGTTGAGTTGCTCGGTTACACCAGCATCTTGGGTATGAATACACTGGTCATTGAGATCATTCTATCAAGTGAAGACATATTCAAAATCAAGCCTCAGATATTAGACGGGAATCAAGCCTCATATTTTCTAGTAACTTTTCTTAAATGGTCAACCTAACCTACAACAGACATATCTTCCTGATACGAGCTTCAAAATTAGAAAACCGGTGGCCATATAAAGAGATTCCAAGACCATTCATTTGAATTATAAGAGTCACCTAACTCATCATGTAGAAAAATTTATGGTCATTTGAAGTTGACCAACAAATCATAACATACCTAACTTGTAAAATTTTATATTTTGCTATTTGAAAGTTATTTCTTACTATTTTTAGCTCTGTCAAATACCGAGGTACTAAAATATCTCCCCCTTGGGAACATCCGTCTTTGAATAAGATTACTCTAAGTAGACTAAGGGTGATATATCTAAAACCTAGATGAAATAATCAATAATCTAAGTAACACAACATTTAAACTAAAATAAATACGAAGAAAATAATTAGTACCTTAATTTACAATTTCTCGGGACCCAAAGAGATGCAGGTATCTTTTCTTCATATCCTCCTTAGCTTCCCAAGTATCTTCCTTAACAAATGTTTCTCCACAAAACTTTGATTAATGCTATTTCCTTGGTTCTCAACTTACAAACGTGACGATCCATTATCAGAATGGAGATCTTCATAAGATAAGTTATCCTCAATACCAATTTCTTTAGTCAATACATTAAATGAAGGATCACCCTTATAAAATATTTTTCACAGTAGGTGATGTTTTTCATTTATTCTTATTAAATTATACTAGTGAATGTATGTATATGTATATATATATATATATACATATATATATGTGTGTGTATGTATGTATGTATGTATATATAATAAAGAACTGATTAAGCTAAATATTTTGCATACACTCATACATCTATTTAACCATCACCTTTATATCAACATTTATGTTTAACGGACTAATATTCTTTAGAACTATTTTTATGTTATATTTTTTGTATCTATAACACTCTAGTTATAAGAGTGTGTAAAATAATTATATAAGTACACTTTTTGTAAAAGTACATCTCTATGATAGCTTACTCAAATATTAGTTGAGAAATAATATGTGCAAAAGAAAATTACGTATAAAGATAAAATATTGTAATATCTATGATAATTTTTATTATTGTCATTCACATATCAAATTTCAAGAATTCATATTTATGAAAAAAAAAGTATACTTAAATGGTGTCCATCATTTATAGTCATAAACTAAAGAGGAAAGGTTATTGCTGACCTTGTTTATAACGATATTATTTTTATATTTTTGTTGGTTAAGTTTATTTACAAAATTGAGTAATATGAAAAACAATAGTACTAAATAAATGCACTTTTCTCCTGATATTTAAATTTTGAAAGTATTTTTAAAATGTTTCAATGAAATTTGGTTATTTAAATCTTTAAAAATAATTAACTCTATAGCCAATTGTATTAATCATTTAAAAGCACTCGAGATAAGATCTACAAGATGATGAAAAGACTGGAAAAAAACACATTTAATTCACCAACATAATTAATAATAAAGCAAACCTCCTTAGATAAGATCCAGAAGTAGGCACAAGGAGTACAATCGACTAAATTAGAGAACAGAATTCTGGAGGCACTTTCATCAGCTAAAACGGGTGTATGAACAAGTATGTAAGGAAAGTATAGAACACTTATTCTTATTTTTACGATAAGAAAGGAAGTAACATGTTTAATTCAATATTGATCAATGACTTGAGGAGGTGGAACTTGTTGTTATCTCCCAGAGGGATCATCTATCCAGTGGTAATAGAATAAGGCAATAAAGGAAAAGACATTGATCTGGAAAACCCTAGACATAACAAAGTACTTAATGGGCTTACCTTTTCGGCGGCATCGGAAGTTGGTTTTGTCTTTTTGGTTGTTTTGTTATGTCTTATTTAATTTGTGTGTTAAGCCAGAATGAGTTATGTATTAGTGTTTTAAACTATCTATTATTACACATACAATAGTTAAGAAGCATTATCAAACAAAAGTGTTGATCGCCTTAAATGATGTATTTTCAATTTTATAGTTTAACAAAATATTATTGTTGAATATCAAATACACTTATTCCACACAATTGATAGAGAAATCTCCATGCATTTGTTATATACTTACTCTTGCTCGAATAATAAAATATATTATTTCTCTAGTCTGCGATATAACTCAAACTATCCTCTTAAAAGAGGTAATTGCTCTAAAATATCTTCCAAATCATAAACTCATTAAGAAATCATAGTTTTTCTTTTCCAAATGTAAAAAATGATGCATTTGGGATTATTCAATTCCCTTATACTTCAATAAGAAATTCTCTTTAAATGATACTTTAAATCTGCTTTACTTTTTCAAAAAAAAAATAGTTTAAAACAAATGTTTATTGTGATGTTGTTTATTAATGATTGAGAACTCATACTGCATAAACATAAATTGCATATCTAGATGTCATATTGCTCATACAGTGATTGCATACTCAACTTCCATACTATCATGAATCATAGTTCTCTTCTCAATGTAGAAAATATAGTTTGTGGAACCATTTGTGCTCCCTTAAACACTTCTCAAAAGTCACCTTAAAATATTATTGCTTAAATTTTGTTAAAATTCTTTCTGAAAACTCATATTTTTTCCTCATGAAATCAGTTTAAGACAAAAATATTTTCTTCAAAAGATTCTAAACATTATAACAAAAAAATACGATTTGTGCTAAAAACAATAGACATGAAAAACTCAAGGATCTAAGTTTATGAAAATAAATATAACAACTCGTGATAAAGATGTAGAATACAGAATCATTAACATAACTCATAACAAGACTTCTCAAAACTAAGGTTATAACCCTTGATTAAAGACTAAATTGATGTGTACTGACATTAGGAAGAACAAAGTCCATCAATATGAATAGTCATAGATACCTTTATGTAAAACATTCTGATGAAAAACTTTGAACAATGAACCTTACTCTTGATGTTTCTTGAAGTTCTTGAGTGGAGATTGTTTATTTAGAATAAGAGGATTTTGGGATGTGGAGAAGAGAAAAAATCCCCTCCTAAAACATAAAAGAAGTGAAAACATAAAGAATTTTAAAGTGATGTGCATGGTTACGCAGCTGAATCCGGAACAGTTGACGTACAGTTGGCACACCGGTTCGCGCAGACTATAGAGTGCCCATAAAAATGGGTATAACTCCTAACACATAACTTGGATTTATGAAGGGTAAAAGATAGTTGAAATAAGACTTCAATGCCATTCATATGGTTGGTATTAAGGCATAAAACTCCTCATTGTTAGGAGGTATGATTGATTCAAGTGTATCCATGAATTAACTTACAGGAAAAATTTAATAATTATAGAACCTCTCAACTCGACTTTGTGCTAAAGGTTATCTTAACTTACATCCAAAGAGCTTATCATACTTAGAAATGGAACTTAACATATATGAACTAGTAGTGTATCACCCAACCCAAGTTGCTACACTTCCACAACCAATTTGGACTCTCAGAGTAGAATTTTTGGGGTGTTACAACTTGCTTCCTTGATCCTTTAACAAGAAATTTTGGGACTCTATTTACTTCCTAAAGTTGTGTTGTTTGAAAGGTCCTCTGTTGAACCAAAACATATTTCTTATTGTTTGAGGTGATTCTCTAGTACGATTCATAAAATAGAACTAACAAATAATGCAGATTTTGTACTTGTAATCTTCAAAATACCCTAAAAATCACCTCATCCACCTCTACCAAGGTTACCGAAGTTTAATCCATTTGTATCCAACATATAGTCCCCCTTTATTCCAAGAGACAAACAAAATATCTCAAACGCAATTGGTCATTTGGTAGAATGTATAAGAATAATGCTAAAGAGAGTATATTCGTAATATTTGTATTAGCAATGCATGTAGCATTTGTGCTTGCATTATTTATACACAGATTATGTTATTGTATTGTTTGGTTGGATGTATTGACTATAGCATATGTTGCATTTAAAATTATTTACCAAGATACCCTAAACTTTTATGGTGGAAAACATGTAAAAAGGGTTTTGAGGGACAATTGGGTCCTTATTATGTTAATGCATGCATTAAAATTATTGCATTACTAATGTAATACATCTGAACATAATAGACCTGAATAGCAGAATTTTTTGTGAACCACTGAAGGGTTCACGGACCGTGAAAGAAATCACAATTTGTCGACCTGTTCGTGGTTCAAATCCACCAAATAGTGGTTGACAAAATGTCCCCCAGGGGATATAGACCCCCACATTAGCCATTGAATGGCTCGTGGAAATGAGGAAGAATTCCATAGCTCAGGCATAAAACCGCGGAGCGTGCCACAAGTTATGGTCTCGATGATGGGTCGTAGATGGGTTTGTTGTCTTTAGTCAGTACAACCCTAGCCTAAAGTAAAGAACCACGGTAGCCTTCACGGTTCATGAAGTGTGCCATAGATGGAGGTGCCAAGAATAATTACACACTGTCCAACACCCACGACCTACATGACTAGCCGTGCTCTTTTTGACGGTCTGTTACTAACTCTGTGGTCAGCCATCGTTAACTTTTAAGTCATGTCCATTTTTGTCTCCCCCCCCATGCATTAGGCATCTAAAGTATGTCATTTTAATCATTTTAGCCCTAATAATATAGTAAGGACGTACAAAAAACCGTTATTCACCCAAAATCATCAAAACTTAGAGCAAAAAAAGAAAAAAAAGGTGCCAATTTCCCAAGAATAGGCAGAAGGTTTTATTCAAGTTTAAGCCCCAATATAGAAGGATTTCTATATATTCTGGCACTAGGTATGTGGGATTTCACCAATGGGTTCCTTTAATCCAATACGTCCCTAGATATCAATCAGTTCCTTGTTTGTACATATCTAGTTTAGAGTTAGGATTTTTAAATTCTTGGAGACATATTATGATTTCAATTGCTATAGTATCCATAAAATAGTGACTCTAAAAAGGAATAGAAAGAACTAGATCCTTGTACATGTTTTTCATGTGGTCAATTGTATTAAAATGGGGGAGAAATGAGCTTTTGAGTTTAGCTTGAACTGCTTTGAGGTCAAACATCAAGAAATGGCCATGACGTCCGAACACTAGTCCTTTGAACTAGTGTGTTTTAGTGTCTTGTTGTTGAAGTTTTTTGTGTCGTTTGACTGTTTAAATTCAAGGTGAATGGTTCCTACACATAGATATTCATTTCTAGGGGTTAAACATCAAGGTATGAATCCCCAAGGACAACCCAAGGGGTCCTTGAGAAGGACCTCATCATTGTCTAAGAAGAGGCCAAGGTGCATGTACGACTCGTGCGTCTTGGGCATGGATTAATCCGACAAGGTCCTGAAAAGTTTTAGTCTCTGACCAAAACTGTGAACCCGATCCATGTTCACTAGACTAATCCACTGTACATGGATTGGTGGACATGGTTGTTACTGTTTTGCTGGTGCAAGCTCGGTCAAGGTGGTGGTGAATTGATAAGTTCACCCCAAGTTTTTTATGTATATGCACTATTATTTTAGGTGTTTTTAGGTACTTAAATATTATTAAAATATTTATAAGGTATTTTTTATTATGTTATTTCAAAACACAAAAATATAGAACTTTTCTTCCCCAAAACTTTCTCAAGGAAAGCTCCATTAGATGTGAAGAACTCAAAGCTCCAAGGTCAATTTCTTCAAGGTATTCTATTGATTTTTTGTTGATTTTCATATAAGAAGGTATGGTGACCCAATATCCTTGAATAATCTTACATTCAAGGAGACAATCAAAAAGATATTTCGAAACCTTTTCAAAAGGTCAAAATTCTACTTTCTAATCTACTTCATTTGTAAAATGTTTTTATGAGATTTATATTGATGAATGAAGGCTTTAATAATGGTTTTAACTTTGATTTTATATAGAATTCCTTCAGGAACCCATGTCTTCCACTAAACCCCTAAATTGAATAGAAATTGGTTGATTATGAATGTATATTAAATAGGACATGTTAATATGAAGTTAGTTTATAGATTCATGCCTTTAATTATGTATTATGATGTATAAGTATTTTTTATTTAGGTATTTACGTATTGGTGTGTTGGTGAATTTTGATCTAACGCATTGAAGGTACATTGTGATAAATCTCATGTTGAATTGCTCATTTTGATGATGGAATTATTAATGGATATATGTCAATTGTCATCTTTATTGTAGTATATTTTAAATAACAGTGGAGACCTATTCTGATTGAGTTACAATTGTGATACATTGATTTGTGATCCACTTATGGTGCAGGTGTTTACTTTATAACTGTATGAATGTGAATCTAGTACAATTAAGGTGATCATATCTTGAAGTATTCTTATATCTTATTCCAAAGATTGAATGATGATCTTGTATAGAATCTGAATGTGTTGTGACTGAAAGCGTACTCTCACAAGATAATCTTTACTTGGTAGTCTTATGCATCCTATTGTTGTATAAATGAATGTTCAAGTATATGTGTCCTGAATTGCTACTAGTGATGATGAGTTACATGATTAAGAGCATTAATGCTTATTTTGATACAATTTGTAGTATTGAATGGGTGAAAAATATGTATGTAGAAGAATCTTTGGTTGGTTTAGTTGAGGATGTTTGTTTGTATCATAAAAGTGTTCAATTTGATAGGAATTTTATATTGTCTTTGTCATGACCATTGGAGAACTTTATTGAAAAAAGTATATTGAAGTTGCATGTATCATTCGCAATGGCATCTAGAAAGTTGAATTTGCATGTATCATTAGCAATGACGTCTAGAAAAGAAGTTTGTTGCGTTTATATATGTATGAGAATTTTCTATTAGGATGAAGATGTTCACACGATTTTTTAAGGGTGCATTTATACATGCAAAGATTAATTGATTAATTGGGTTAAGTGGATACATGGTCACTATCTTGTTTTGTTTCTACCATTGTTTCTCTCAAGTAATGTATGTTGTTTGCTTATTCACATCTTCTTGATTTATAGAGATTTAAATTTTGGGATGGATTGTTTTAAAAAGCAGGGGAATGATAGCATCCATTTGAGCCTACTTGTACTAAAGTTGACAGGATTTAATTTAAAATCAATAATATGTTTATCACGAAACATATGTTCAAATTCAAGCCCAAAAGAAAGAAGATTTGGTCAAACAAAGCCCAACAAAGGAGCCCAAAAAGCTATATGGTTAAAGTCAAGTTTCGTGAAAGTTTTCTAGTTAAAAGAACATTATTGTAAAGTTTTCCTAGATTAAAAAGCTTCCTGGTTTAAGAACATTATTTTAATGTATTCCTAGTTTAAAAAAGTTTCCTACTTTAAACTTTTCTTGTTTCCTAGCTTAATGTTTTCTAGTTTAAAGTATTCCTAATTTAAAATTTCCATAAAAGTAGGATTTAAATCATATTCTATTTAGGATAGGTTTTCCCTATATCTAGGGGTTGATTTTATAATTTTGGAGAGATGATTAATATTATTTAAGAGATTTCTCTTCTTTACACCTTTGTGTGTGGTGACTATGAATTTATCTTACAACCTTATAAGAACAATTATTTAAGAGGTAATATTAATTATTCATTTGATATCTTTGGTTTCTATTTGTAAATTAGGTAAAGTGATTAGTCTTATACTAAGTTTCTCTCTAATTTCTTCCCAATAGGGGTCTAGATTACTTTTTATCTAAGTTCTTGAATTGAATTTATTATAATTATCATAATAAGTCTTAATCCTCTAACTTTTAATAGTGATATCAATTATGGTTATTAGCACTTCATGTTGAAATTTGGGATTTTATCTTGGAATTTCACATATCTTTCAATTTTTGTCTTTAATCTTTATATTTCGCTTCGGCATTATTTTCTTGTTTATTCTGGTAAACTGATTCTTATCACTCAAGGTTAGCTTGGGGTCATTCGTAATTCTAGGTCCTATTTTACATCAAGGGGGTAGGCTCGAGTTGTGACCTTTAATACCGAGATCCATGATATTCGTAATGAACATTCATAAACAATAGATTGTATGCATAAGCATTTGTTATAAATTTGTCGAAAAAGAGTAACATACAAAGTACTAGTAATACACAATGAAAATACATGCATTATTTTATCAAGTAAATTCTGTCAAACGACCCCTAAAATTTCACGAAACGAAATGTAGAAAAGCTAAAATATCACTCCATAATTTAATGTCATAAGTACAAGAGCCTCTAAAATATAATGCAAGTCTCAAACTAAATGACAAGTTTAGATGAAAATAATTACTTGTTTGAATACTAAAAGAACACAATAATTAAATCAGAATAAAGGGAGGCGTGGGTTGCGTCTGTATATATAAAATATTTTTAAATAAGTGACTGCAAAAGTGTAAAATTATTACCAAATTTGCAATGTCTTAAATAAAGTATACTGTTAAAACAACCATAAGACAAACATTTTCTTCATAACAAATTATAAATTGAATAGTATTGACCATACAACTATTCCTATATATTCTATATGGAAGTAATAGACTTGTTTTTTTAACTTTTACAAATACTGATATGACATTTTAACAATCCCATCAACATTTTAAGACCACAGTGCATAAGAAATTATTAGTATTGCGCTAAGAAGGTTCTATAAAATGTTATTACAAAATAAAAACAAATAAAGCATCCTATTTATCACAAATAAAATGAGATAAGGCACAATATTCCTAGACTATGACTAAAATATCAGTGACATAAATTAACTAAACTAAGATTTTTTATCCCCTTGAAATAGTCATATCATATAATATATTTATATAAAAGTGAACCCTCCACCTACGTGGCACCACCATAAACCAACATTCCCTTTTAAATATATTTATTTTCAAAACTCATATTTCCTTTTCATTGAAAGGTGTGTCTTTTATGAAAAAGTTGTCACTTTTATGAACAATTGCGACTTTTATGAATAATTGTGGCTTTAATGAAAAATGTAATTTAAATGAAAGGTTATGACCTTTCTAATGGGTTGTATATTTACCAAGCGTTGTCACCTTTCCGATATTGCACTATAAATATTTGTTCACGCTACCCTATGTTGACTTTAAATAGAGGAATATCATGCCACTATAATTTGTATGTTTTTCTCGCTATAGGGTAGTAAAATTCAAATACATTAATTATGTTTGGAAAAATGCACATGTACCGCTCTAGACTATGACCAATATCCCAGAGACACCTTAATCTAATTAAGGTCCTTTTCCCCCACCCCCGAACTTATTTTTTTGTAATTCTGTGCACCTTTTTAGCTTAGGTAATATATCCAACGTCCTTTAATTACATGGAGTCATGCAGTATGCCACGTAAGACAAAAGGTGTATATAATTACAAAAATAATAAGTTCAGGGGGGCACTAGGACCTTAGTTTAGTTAAGGTATGTCTCTGAAATTTCGATTAAATTCTAGGGGGGTACTTTTGCATTCTCACATTAAGCTTTTATGAAGTTTTTGCATTGTAGAATGTTTTTCAGGGAGCTTAACATTTACTAAGTCAAAGTGATTAATGTAACTATGACAATTTAAATTTCGTATTTTGGTGACCTTTAGCTAACTTTGTTAAAGTTTCAACAATTATGATCGGAAATTTCTGTTCTCTTTTGTTCCTTTCAAAAAATTTCGTCATACAAACAAAGAAAATTGATTTCAATTGCAATGCGATACACTGCTGAAATGGTTGGTGATTGAATTCATTATATTTTGTTCTTTAGTAAAGAAATCCTTAATTTATGTCATTCTTGTTTGTATTTTTTTTCGAATTCAAATAAACTAATTAAGTTTCTTATAATGTGTGTTTTACTTCTCAATATTTTACTTCTCCTATTTCATGAAACTTAATTTTTTACTATAAATCATTGTGATTCATGTGTCTATTGTAATTTAGAAATTTTTGTGACTTTTTTTTAATTATGTTCAAAATTACAGTGAGGATGATTAAAAATTTATCTGCTCTTTTGTCCCTCTCTACATGTTTCTTCATATAATTTTTAGAAAAATTGCTTGTGGGTTGTTCTATATTTGATGACTATTATGAAACCAATGATGAAGTTGTTAAAAGAACCAAATGATTTGTCTCTTGTTTGCCACAATTAGTATATTATTTTATTACTTTTTGTTGGGTAAAAGCATTTTGTGTGCCATTGTACCTATTCCTTTAATATTTGTAAAGAGACAATTAGTCCCCATCTTTTATAGCAAGTTAACTAATTTGTCTTATTTCTTCTTCTCTTCTTTTCGGCATATAAGAGATCATGCTTTGTGAAATTAACAACTATCTAAAATACACTATGACAAAAATAATTTCTTATTGGCAATTAATATGCACATTCACGAAGACTCATACAGCCTTTACCGACACTAATTAATTGTCATTAAATTCGATGTTGCTATATACTTTAGGGACTTTAGGTAACTCATTCTTTTGATAAAGTTGTAAATTCTTTGATAAAGAAGTAATAATTCTTTCTTTTGGCTACTTTAAATTAACTTTGTGAACTGTAAACTTGGAAAAATCATAAAGACTATGTTTTTGAATAATATATTAAGCAACATGCCTTTTTATTTTTGATTCCTAGGAAAGTTAGGTCGTATTTATTATTATTATTGAGAATTTGTGAGTTCTAGAGCTTACGAAATTATGGTGTGAGATTTTAATATGTTATATGTCAAACTTTTTATTTAGTATATGCCGTTGTGAACATTCAGATGTCACCTAGTCCTTGGTTGGTAATTGCATTGGTTTATTTTAACTCCACACTTTGACCATAACAATAACTATGGTTTAATCCAAATCAGTCTAAGTAATTATAGCTCGATAAAGCTTTTTCAATTATCCTAAATATCTTTACGATGAAGAGGCATCCAGGTAAGTTATACATAAATAGCAATATTTATGAAGATAAATGAAGGTTGTAAATAAAAAAAAATTCTAGTATATATATGTATATATATATATATATATATATATATACTAGAATTTTTTTTTATTTACAACCTTCATTTATCTTTTTCATCAATCATTAAATTTCATTATTACAACTTACATGTATTTTAACTTGCATTTTAATTATTTATTCTGTCATTGTCTTTTAATAAATAACTTACAATTCAAAAAAAAATTAAAATATTATTATTTATTATTAAATAAATAGATGTCTAATTTAGACTAGGGATCATATGGTAATTCATTTATTCATCTTTTTAGTTTCTCCATTTTAGTAATATATGATATGATGATGTGTATAGTTTTTTGATGTTGTCTTACTGTATTGCACTAACAAAAGTATTTCAATGTTTTGACAGATTAATCGGTCTTAAAGAATAAAGATGAAAAATAAATCAAGCTCAAGGGTAATTCATTACATTATAAATCATTATGTCCATATATATACTATAAAGGTGTCTATTTTTTCAACTAAATTCATTATAAAATTGAATTGTTGGAAAAAAAATTCTTTTGTAGGGTAAATTAATTATAAGTAAATTAATATTGAAATTATTTGGGTAACAGATATTTCTCTCTGCCATTACGGTTTTGTAATTATTTTTCTCCTTCTTGCTTTTCTAGTAACTCTATATATTTTGATCAAACAAATGAAATCATGGGTGTTCAACATAAATAGATAGATACGATGAATAGAATGATAACATGACTGAACAACATGGTTGTGAGATTCACAAGTTTTCAAATGATGACTTTAAAATGGTTTCATATCTGTAGGAATTGGATAGAGAATCTTAATAACCTATATTACCTGCAAACTACATTACAAAAGGAGAAACAAATATTAAATATGTAAACAATAGACATGTAGTTACTTACTCCGCTCTAAATGATTAATAATGTTTTGAGTAGTATCCGAAAGATGATATTATAAAAAAGTTAGTCCATTATTATCATACTAGAAAAACACTTCATTTCATAAACTTCATGTACACTTTTATTAAACAATAGATGTGTATTTTCAATCTAATCATGATTCTTTTATTTATCTAGTCTGTTCTGGAAATAGAGTCTCTAGTCCTTCCCTATGGTTTCTTTATTGTTAGAATTAAGGGAAGGACCGACAACTGCATTCGCAGCAAAGTCTAAAGACAAATAAATTATGATTAAATTAAAAATCATCATCCATGTTTGAGAATAGTGTCGTAAAAGTTTATATAATAAAGTACTTTTCTCGAATGTTAATAATTGACTAACTACCTAGTGCTTTTTCAATCTTGGGACACTATTTGAAAGCTTAATTATAATATAGAGTGGAGGAAATGCACAACATGTTTCCTGGACACGTATTTGATCTTTATGTGGTCTCTTCTAATGTATTCTAAATCTAATGTAGGTAACCAAAACACTTCATTCAACTCTTGCTGATAAGAATTAGTCTTAACATTGTCCTCTGGAAACTTTTGAATCCCACAACCCAATTGTTCTGTCATGCCATCATTCATATAAAGGATCTATCTATTATGTCGTACTTACAAGATTTTATTTATTTATGTTAATGCAAAACTAATTGAGGTGCCGTAAAAGCAAGAAGAAAAGGGGGGGGGGGTCCAATACTACGTTGCCTATAAATTACTTACCATAAAAAGAGAAAATCTTCCAAAAATCTAGTCTTTATATTGAATCTACAGAAACAAAAACAAGAAGATCATCCCTTAAAGCGAATTTACTGACATATGATTTTATATCATACAATATCACTAAAAATGATAGAACTATGTCTTACATTGACATGAATATTTATCAATAGCCAAAGGAATCAAGTCGATGTTATCTGTTTTATCACACTAGACAGTAGAAAACTCATGATTGCTAATGGTGAAAGGTCCAAAATTTTCCTTCTTTTTTACTTCATCTACATAAGCAATAGACCAAACCCAGCGAGTCAATCTCTTCTTCTTGGGCTCCGTTTTTCTTGGTAATCATAACTATAGTCTGTTCAACAACTATAAACTTTTTCTACTTCTTTTGGGAGAAAATTTCTACTCCAAAAGTGATGATTTCTATTAAATGAGATAGATACTGAATAGTCTTTCTTTAAATTTTCCGTGTGAGGGGCTTATGCTCTGTTGTCATGTCTCTAATTTTCATTTTATTTTATTGAATAGAGGAAGTATGGGGGTTGAACATCTCAAACATGGTGTGAACTTTTGCTTATGTCATCTCTTAGTTCATTAGATCACTCTCAAGCTTCAGTCACTACTATTGTGATATACATATCTTCCCTATGGGAGGTTTGTACAAATTTGAACTTTTATTTCCAAAGTTGTTCTTGTTTCCCTATTAACCAAGACCCCAATTACCTCAGTTCTACTACCTGGTTCCTTTGTTATGATTACCTTGCGATAGTGGTATCCATTCAGTCAGATGTTTTGACTTTAGAAGCTGTAGCATTGATATTTGTCCTGAGCATCATTCACATATTTATTTTTATCAGATTACATCGAGAAGCCTATAAAATTTTCATTATGTGCTAGATAAATTTACTCGTGATAAATTGCACATATTTGATTATTTTATGTTATTTTAGATCTTTTTCGGTAAGATGTGGCAGCAGTTGTGTAGCGTGTCAAACTAAATAACAAATTCTAGAAGAGGAAAATCTAGAAATCATTATTACAAAAAACAATATAAAAGCCATGACCTGAACTCAGGTGGATATGTTTTAATAGATGATCATAGAAAAAAAGTTTAATTCGAAGAGAAAGAGAAGGAATTTTGAAACTTGTGGTATAAACTAAGCTATTGAAACTTTATGTCTATAAAGTAAAACAAGAAATTTGAAGTTAAACTTTTACTAAATATGGAAAGATGTCCTTTTTTGGGGAAACACTAAAAAGGAACTAGCACCACATTGTCACATTCGGGGAGCACCCCTAGAAGTAATCGGCGTCATTGTCCTCTTTTAGGACTAAGACTAGCCTTATAGTTTATATCATTACATTCATATGTCAGAAACGGGAAAATTAAAAACTTTTCATACTATTTCTACATTGCGGTTTAAATAGACCTCTACATACACATAATATCTATATCGAGTATACATAGAATCTTAGTATATGAAGATTACATAGTCTTCTTCTTTTATTGCACACAGATATATAAAATATAAAATAATCTCAAATGGATGTCTCATCTCATAACCATCTAACAAGAGTGGAACAATTTGGGCCTAGCCCATACATCAATGTAATAAAGCCACATATAGGCTAGACAATGTTTATTACTCAAATGAAAAGTAAAGAACATAAGAGTATTAAAACTAGAACAACTTCATCAACTTGATATGGACATTGCCCTCGGAAAGTGAGGACCTATCCAACTTTGATAATTGAGAATTGCAAGTCTTCTTCAAAGTCGTCCCAAAGCCCTCCAACAACCGGAACCTAAAATGTTGGGAAAAAGGGGAAAAATAGGATTAGTACACAACTTGTACTAAGTATGAGACCATATGCACACATATTAAGAAATCATGCTAAAAAGGGACATTTCATTAAAACATGTTATTTTAAATTTATAAAGTCTTTTGCATATTCAGGAAGACCATACCAATCAATAAGACATATACATTAAGTCAAAAGCATGTACATCACAAGACAAACAATACTAAGTCTATTAAATTCAACATGCATATCACTTACTTGAACACATAGTAAAAGAAACCATATCATCAAGTTATAATAACAACAAGCATGAATAAGAGTTCATTAAAACATACTAAAGCATGACAATTACTTATGAACCCTCATTAAGTCACCAAGTGCAATGACCAAGCAAAGCCCCATAACCTTAATCAATCAAATAAACTCAACAAGAACCATGACCAATATCAAACTTCACATAGCATATCATTTAAAAGTACATATCTTCAAACTTTTGAAATAGAAACCAAACAAATATTTATAAGTGAAACTAATCATCATGTAGTATCATCAATGTGCAAGATCATCATATACATAGCATATACTATTAAAAGCATATTCATATATAATAACATCCTCGTAAGACCTGCCTCAATGCAAACTATATCAAGGCATAATCATAAGCTTAATACTTGAATTGCCCTCAGAAAGTGAGGACCTACCCATATTGGATAATTGAGAATTTCAAGTCTTCTTCAAAGTCGTCTCAAAGCGCTTCAACGACTGGAACCTAAAATATTGGGGAAAAAAGGAGAAAATGGGGTTAGTACACCATTTTTACTAAGCATGAGATCATATGTACACTTATTATTAAATCATTCTAAAATGGTACATTTCGTTAAAACATGCTAGTTTACATTTAGAAAGTCATATGCATATTCAAGAAGACCCTACTAATCAATAAGATATATTCATTAAGTCAAAATCATGTACATCACAAGACCAACAATACTAAGTCTAGTGAAATAAACATGCATATAACATACTTTAACACATAGTCAAAGCAACATATCATCAAGTTATAATAATAACAAGCATGAATAAGAGTTCATTAAAACATAATCAAAGCAATACAATCACCCATTAACCCTTATTATGTCCACAAGTGTAATGAACAAACAATGCCCCATAGCCTTACTTAATCATGTAAACTCAACAAGAACCATGACCAATATCAAACTTCACATAATATATCATTTTAAGAGTACATATCGTCATACTTCAGAAATAGAGACCACATACATATTCATAAGTTAAACTAATCATCATGTAGTGTCATCAATGTATACGATAATCATATACATATCATATACTATTATAAGCATATTCATATATAAGAACATCCTCATAAGTGTTACATAAATCCAAACTAGTGCGAGGCATAGAGTCTCATACCCCTACCTAAGCTAAGTCAAACCCCTTAGGTTATCTTAGTTAGAGTTTTTTCTTTAGTTCATTTTACGTTTTGGGAATATCTTTCCCTAAATGACATAGATCACATGAGCTAATGTGGAATCCAGTGTCATGGAACCCTACATCAAAGGAAGGCGGACTAGTTGCCAAGGTAGTACCAAAACATGAACATAGCAACTACGTGGATCCAATACATAGTATTCCTATGGGGGCAATATAGTTCAAGAACTAGAAGATATTTTTGGGACCCTCGTTATTCTACATGCTTTATAGTGTCCAATATGAAGGGTACATTAGTGATCCTACCTTCCCTATGTGGGAAGGGACACTTTTCACTCTAGTTCACTCGATGATAAGCTAGAGTCTTTTGAAATGTCTTTAATATCATTATTAATCATCATAGCTTAATGTAGGTCATAGGGTCTAACTCTTGTATAATGATCATCATCATCATAGATCAATAAGAAATGCATGAGTATAATCCTTTCATTACAATTCATATAAGTTAGGTTAACACATTTACATAATCACATCATGATAAGGAACATTGGTAAGTTATCACCATCCATATATCATTACATCTTATTCAACACCTCACAAACAATAGTCAAAAAATTTCAATTCAACATAATACCAACCCTATCAATCTTAAATAAAAGATATACTTCAATGCAACATCATCACTTAGTCACAATTAACCACAATTGAAGTAAAGAATAGGGATCACAAGGCTTACCAAGTCTCATACATAATCCATCATCAAGGTCTTATAATAAACTCTTAACTCAACCCAATAAGGGTATAATATCATCACACATCAATAACCAACATGATAACAAAGCCAATTTAATCATTATATCCCAATCCATCACTAGTTCATAACCTTAGATAAGAAAATTAAGTGAAAGTCATAATCTAGATCAATTACTCAAAAACTAGATTTATAGGACGAAAATTCATCCTAATATATTCATAATTTATACAATAACATAATCTAGTAGTAATTCAACCACTAACTAATTTAATTGAACAAACATTACATAATTCATATCAAGATCACAACCTAGGGTTAAGGGTAATAGGTCATCTTCTACTAACTAGACCAATCCATAAAAAATAGCATAATTTAGTTATAATACATGATTATCTATTTATAATATCTAAAATAAACCATAAACAATGCAATTCACAAGATAAATTTCGAGATTGGAAAAGACCCACTTGAATTTCATACTTTTGAAACAAATTTGATGGAACCCTTTAGGAAAAGAAGTTCCAAAGTTCAAAGGAATCTCATATCTTGTTGTTTGATGAAGATTGATGGAGAAATTTTGGTGATTGAAGCCCTAGAACCATCCTTGACCTTGTCGTCTATGGAGTTCTTCAACTATACAGAGAAAGAAGAGAAAAGGAAGAGAGTTTGGGATTTGGGAAATTATGAGAGCTTAGATTAGTCTAATCAGCTTAGGGGCTTTATATAGGTTGTTTATTAACTTAATTAGACCTCCCATAACCCCTAATTAAATTCCTAACTAAGCCAACTAATTAAATGAATTAATTTAAAACGCGCAACAAAATAGTGACTCCACAAATGAGACCACATTTGACGGATCATGTGTCCATACACGGGCATTGTTCCCTCCGTGATGCACACTCATCGATGAGTTCATAGACTGGTAAACCCAGGACCTTGGAGAATCTTGTAATTTTCCATCTACGGAGGAAATCGAAGCAACATCAATTGGACCACGAGCCGTCTGTGGCATTCGTTGGTGACACTGTCTATTGACATCTTTTAGCTACTTTTGCAAGGGTCCTCCTCAAGGGACCTTAGTTGGTCCTTGGGGAGTCGTACCCAAAATTTTCTATATTAACTAACTTTAATATGTGTTAGACACCCTTACACCAACTTTCATCAATTTCCGACTCCTAAATCTTAGTCAAATAGGCTAAGGCATACTAGTAACCTCATTGAACTAGTTTCAAGACGTCATGGACGTTCTTTGAAGTTTTGGTTTCTTAACTCCCTAAATGACTTATATACACTAAAATAGACCTTAATAAGTGTCTAATCCTGTTTAAACTTATGTAGGCTCTAGAACACATCTTAGATTTTCGAGTTGTTACATTATCCCCCCCTTAGGAACATTCATCCCCGTATGACACTAAAATATTTTGAAAGGAAGGAATAGACTAAAGAGGAGAATCCCAAAAAATAAACAACACATGACAACATGAGTTACAAAATCAATAATAAAATTCATACAAGTCAATTTCAAACTTCAATTATCACTTATAAGCTCAAATATCATATTATGAGGAATTCCCTTGTCACAACAACAACACGAGCTCAACACTTCATATATGAGTCAATTATGCCAAAGTTCATCTTAAAAACATGCTCAATATCATTTAATAAAGAATCACCATATCAAAATATACAACATAACTCAAAACAAGAAGAATTGCAAATTTTCAAGTCAAAATGCATCATTTCACTGTAATGACACAAAAAATGCAAATTTTCGCAAAAGTTCACCAAAAATAAAAGCAACTTCAATTTTAGT
Source organism: Solanum peruvianum (assembly GCA_027705065.1). Lineage (NCBI taxonomy): Eukaryota > Viridiplantae > Streptophyta > Magnoliopsida > Solanales > Solanaceae > Solanum > Solanum peruvianum. Next base: position 31,335,283 of record JAKWJD010001762.1, on the reverse strand, counting down.
TATTATTTTCATTATTACGAGGAATGAATAACCTTAGTTTCCAAATAGATGAGGGTAACAGTACCTTATGTCGGCCTCGGCCACCCATGTTTCATCCTGAACTACGTGGTTCTTCCATAACACCTTCAAGGAAGTCATCACTTTGTTCCACAACTCTTTTACTTGTCTATCAAGGATTTGAACTGGAAAATCCTCATAAAAGAGCTTGTCCTTCACACCAATACTCTCAATAGAAAGAATGGACTAGGGATCACCGATACCCTTCTTAAGCATAGAAACACAGAAAATCGGACAAACCGAAGTCAATTCACTAGAAATTTTCAACTAATAGGCGACCTTACAAACCCTTTGCAAGATTTCATAGGTAACCACATAACGAGGACTCAAGTTCCCTTTCTTGCCAAATATAACCACCCTTTTCATAGGAGAAATTTTCAAGTACACCTTATCACTTTCTTCAAACTCTAAATCCCTTCTCCTATGATCGGCATAAGACTTTTGGCTACTATAGGCCGTTTGCAACCGGTTTATTATGATATAAACATTCTCAAAAGTCTGATAAATAAAATCAGGACCAATAAGTGAAGACTCACCCACTTCAAACCATCCAATTGGAGATCTACATCTCCTACCATACAAGGTTTAATAAGGAGCCATAGATATAGTTGAATGGTAGCTATTATTTTAGGGAAACTCCACCAAAGGTTAATGCTTATCCCAATTTCGTTTGAAATGTATGATACAAGGTCTAAGCATATCCTCAAGGGTTTGAATAGTACGCTCCACTGGACAATCCATTTGGGGATGAAAAGTGGTGCTTAACCTCACCTTGGTACCCAATCTTTCTTTGAATGACCTCTAAAACCTAGATGTAAATTGTGCACCTCTATCCGATATGATGAATAAGAAAATACCATGGCGACAGACAATCTCATGTATGAAGATCCTTGCATAATCCTCAACCGAAGGGGTAGACTTGACAGGAATAAAACGAGTGGTATGGTCAACCTATCCAAAACCACCCATTTAGAGTAATATTTCTTTGGGTCCGAGGAAAAACTACCACAAAATCCATATTGATGTCTTCCCACTACCAAATAGGAACTTGAATTTCTTGAAGTAAACCACCTGGCTTTTGGTGTTCGGCTTTCACTTTTTGGCAATTTGGACACTTTGCAACAATTCTGCTATGTCCTTTTTCAAACCTTCCCACCAAAACACTTCCCTAAGGTCATGGTACATTTTTGTAGAACCCCGATAAATGGAGTAACGGGACCCATAAGCTTCCTGAAGAATCCGGTTCCTCAAACCATCTACATTGGGAACACATTACCTTCCTTGATACCTCAAGACACCATTCCCCCCCCCAGGAGAATGATTCATCAAGCTTGCCAAGAACCGATTTCTTACCCTCGATCAATGGCTGATATAGGTGTTGTTTGGAATTCACTTCAACCACCAATGATGACTTTGAGTTATGATGGACCATAAAACCACCATTCAGAGAATCTTCCAATCTAACACCTAATCTAGCCAACCAACGAACATCTTTCACTATGTCTTTCTTGGCTTCCTCTAAATGAGACACACTAACCATGGTCATACGACTTTAAGAATCTGCAACCACATTGGCCTTGACGGGTTAATACAGAAAGCTCATGTAGTAATATTTCAACAATTCCAACCACCTTGTTTGTCGGAGATTCAACTCCGTTTGAGTAAAAATATATTGGATACTCTTGTGGTCGGTATACACATCCACATGAACACAATACAAATAATACCTCCATTTTTTCAACGCAAATACCACGACCACTAACACAAGATCATGAGTTGGATAGTTCCTCTCTTGATGCTTAAGTTGTCTAGAAGCATAGGCTATTACTTTTCCATGTTGCATAATCATACACTAAACCCACTTTGGATATATCACAATACACAACGAATCCCTTGGTACCCTACGACAATGTCAACACCCGAGCGGAAGAAAGCCTATCATTCAAAATTTAGAAACTTCGCTCACATGACTCCGACCACTCATATTTCTTACTCTTTTAGGTCAACATATTCAAGGGAGATGCAGTGGACGCAAAACCATTCACAAACCTTCGATTATAACCCGCTACACCCAAGAAACTCCTAATTTCGGTTGGAGTCAATGGTCTAGGCCAATTTTTCACCTCCTTGTTTTTTGTTGCATCAACCTCAACTCCCTCACAAAAGATGATGTAACCAAGAAATGCTACTGAAATCAACAAAAATTCACATTTGCTATACATGGAAAATAATTGGTTCTCCATAAGCACTTGTACCACACCCTCAAAGTCCATGTGTTCACCGTCATTGTTCGAATATAGCAAGATGTTGTCAATGAAGAAAATGACAAATGAATCTAGGTAACTTCGAAACAACCTATTCATGAGATCCATAAATATCATCGGGGCATTAGTAAGAGCCGAAGTACATTATTAAGAGATCAGAGTGACCATATCTAGTATGAAATGTCATTTTTGGTGTATCCTCAGCTCTTACTTATGTTGGTGATACCCCGATTTCAAGTCAATCTTAGAAAAGTAGCTTTCCCCTTGGAGTTGATCAAACAAGTCGTCCATCCGAGGGAGAATATACTTGTTCTTAATAGTTAATTTATTGAGTTGGCTATAATCAATACACATTCTAAGGGAACCATCCTTCTTCTTCACAAACAAAACAGAGCACCCCATGGAGAAATACTAGGTTTAATGAAGCCTTTTGCTAATAAATCATTGAGTTGAGCCTTCAACTCTTTCAATTCGAACAGAGTCATCTGATAAGGAGGAATTGAAATGGGATTTGTATTCTGTAACAAGTCGTCATAAAAATTTATTTTCATTTGGAGGAATAACGCGAATATCATTAGGAAAGACCTCTGGAAATTCCGTCACTACGGGGACCAACTCAATTGGAGGAATTTCGTAGTTTAATCTTAGACTCTTTATATAGGGTATAAACAACCTTTATAGATCATCCTACAAGCTTTTAAACAAAAAATGATATAACCTCTAGGAATAGAATTTCCGCTCTTGCACTCTAAAACGGGTTCATTTGGAAAGTTAAACGTTACCACCCTCATTCTACAATCTATAAAGGCAAAACAAGCATGCAACTAATCCATACCCAAAATGACATCAAAATCACACATATCAACTGGTTCAACATAAGTAACTTTATTGGGCAACATTATAGGACAAATTCTATACACCCTCTTTGCAACAACCAACTCACCCACATGGGTAGACACCATAAAAGGATTCAAGATATCGGGAAAAATGTTAAACTTTTTAGCTACTACAAGAGTAAAAAATGACAAGGTAGTACCATGATCAACTAAATCTTATACATCAATATAGAAGACTTTGAACAAACTGGTAACCACGTGATTCTTCTTTGGAGCATCATTAAACCACTTGCTTGCCCTCTCTCTTTGTATTTCCCCTTCACACTTGGTCAATCTCTGACCATTTTCCCACTCTTACCACAACAAAAACTATTATCCGTTCCCTTAAGGCAATCACCATAATGCTTCTTGCCACACCTTCCACAAATTGGCTTCTTTGTTGGTGAACTAGTACCTCATTCCTTTTGAGGATTAGGGTTAGACACCCTATAATCCCTAGCCTTAGGGAACTTGGAAGAAACTTGATTTGAAACCCTCTTCTTGAACCTATGTTTGTCTTGGATATAAAGCCTTCACTTTGACGAACTACTATCAAAAGATGTTTCCCTCCTGGAGTTTCTACTCTTTCTCTTATCCCTTCCCTGTTCCACTTGTTGACCATGAAGCATGAGACGAGAAATGTTTATATGGTCATGTAGCATAGCTGAATGACATTATTCTTCAAACTCATCCGACACTCATTCGTAAGATCGGAAACAAAAGAAGGAACATATTTTGACAATTTAGTTAATTTCAAGTAGTATTCGAGCACACTCATACCTCCTTGACGAAGGTTGAGGAACTCCACCACTTTAGCTTCCCGCTTCTCCCTAGGAAAATTCTATCAATAAAATCCTTTTTGAACACTTCCCAAGTCTCGAGTACACCTCTTAAAGGCCTTTTGTCCCTCCATCGGATGTACAAGCTTGAGCCACATCTTTGTTGGTAAGTGGCTAACTCGACCTTCTCTTTAGTAGTCAACCCCATAGCATAAAGGATCTTGTAGATTTCATCAACGAAATCTTGTGGGTTTACTTCAACCTTGGACCCACAGAAAGTAGGGGGATCATCCTAGTAAAATCCCTCCAACAAGAGGCCATGGTGTCAACTTGTTGATTTTCTCGGGGTACAACCTCCTAATTTGCTTGGGCCGTCATGGCTTGAGCTTGGGTAGTGAAGGCTTGTGCTTGAGTATTAATGGCTTGGACCATGTGGAGAAGATCATCCCTTATGTCACCATCCGTCAAAGAAGGGTGATTGACCGGAGCTTGGTCATCATTAACCACTTCCTCAAGAGGAGGAGCTTGATTTCCTTGGAGAGGAACTCCCACATTTGCTATCTCTTATTCAAGTCTCCGTCTCGCGTTCCTTCGAGTATACTTTGCATTTAATCATAATAAAAAGGATTAGATGCTAAAATCACGAAGAGTCAAAACTCTAGAGGCACGGTATTGGACTTTCGAGAAAGTGAGAGTTTACTAAGCATCTATAGGTTCCTATTCGTAAGTGTGGCACACTTAACAATAATGAATACGAATCTACATAGACTTAGTAGAGAGATACGTCGACTCAAAGATATTAAACCTCATGCTCTGATACCATGTTTGTCACATCGGCGGAGCACCCCCTAGATGTAACCGCCGTCGTCGTCCTCTTTGAGGATTAAGACTAGCCGCTTAGATTACATCACTACATTCATTGATCAAGAACGAGAAAAATTTAAAACTTTTCATTACTTCTACATGGAGGTTTAAATAGATGTCTACATACATATAATTTTTCTTTTGAGTTTACATACACCTTTCATCTAGAAAGATTACATAATCTTCTACTTTTATTGCACATAGATATATAAAATATAACATAGTCTCAAATTGATGTATCATCTCATAACCATCTAACAATAGTATAACAATTTGATCCTAGCCCATACATCAATGGAATAAAGCCAGATATAGGCTATACAATGTTTAGTACTCAACTTAAAATGAAAGAGCATAAGAGTCTTAAAACTAGAACAACTTCATAAGCTTGATAATGGAATTGCCCTTATAAAGTGAGGACCTACCCATATTGGATAATTTAGAATTGCAAGTCTTAATCAAAGTCGTCTCAAAGCGCTTCGACGACTGGAACCTAAAATGTTTGGGAAAAGGGAGAAAATGGGATTAGTACACCATTTTTACTAAGCATGAGAACATATGAACACATTTTATTAAATCATGCTAAAATGGTACATTTCGTTAAAACATGCTAGTTTACATTTCGGAAGTCTTATGCATATTCAAGAAGACCCTACTAATCAATAAGACATATTCATTAAGTCAAAATCATGTACATCACAAGACAAACAATACTAAGTCTAGTCAAGTCAATATGCATATCACATACTTGAACACATAGTCAAACAAACCTATCATCAAGTTATAATAACAACAAGCATGAATAAGAGTTCATTAAAACATAACCAAAGCAAGACAATTACCCATTAACCCTCATTAAGTCAACAAGTGCAGTGACCAAACAATGCCCCATAACCTTACTTAATCAAGTAAACTCAACAAGAACCATGAACAATATCAAACTTCACATAATATATCATTTTAATAATACATATCGTCATACTTTAGAAATAGAGACCAAAGGCATATTCATAAGTTAAACTAATCATCATGTAGTGTGATAAATGTATAATATAATGATATACATATCATATACTATTATAACCATATTCATATATAAGAACATCCTCGTAAGACTTACATAAAGCCAAACTAGTGCAAGGCATAGGTAGAGTCCTATACCCCTGCCTAGGCTAAGTCAAAACCTTAGGTTATCCTAGTTAGATTTCATTCCTTTAGTTCATTTTACCTTTTGGGAACATCTTTACCTAACCGACATAGAACACATGAGCTAATGTGGAATCTCGTTTCATAGAACCCTACACTAAAGGAACGTGGACTTCTTGCCAAGGTAGTACCAAAGCATGAACATAGCAACTATGTGGATCCACTAGCTAGTATTCTTATGCAGGCAACATAGTTTAAGAAGTAGGATATATAGTTGGTATCCTCTTTATGCTACATGCATTATAGCCTCCAATCTTAAGATTAAATTTGTGATCTTACCTTTCCTATGTGTGAAAGGACACTCCTCACTGTAGTTCACTCGGTGCTAAGCTAGAGTCCCTTTTAAAATGTCTTTAATGTCATTATTAATCATCATATCTTAATGTAGGTCATAGGGTCTAACCCTTGTACAATCATAATCATCATATCTCAATAAGAATTGCATAAGTATGATCCTTTCATTACAATTCATACAAGTGAGGTTAACACATTTACATAATCACATCATGATAAGGCACATTGGTAAGTTGTCACCATCCTTATATAATTTACATCTTAGCCAAGACCTCACAAACCATATTCAGGACATTTAAATTAAACATCATACAAACCTATCAATCTTAAATACAAGATATACTTTAATGCAACATCAACAATAAGTCACAATTAACCACAATTCAAGTAAAGAATAGGGATCACAAGACTTACCAAGTCTCCTTCATAATCGATCATCAAGGTCTTACAATCAACACTTAAATCAACCCAATAAGGGTATTATTTAAAGACACATAATTAACCTAAATGATAACAAAGTCAACTGAATCATTACGTCACAATCCATCACTAGTTCATAACTTAGGATAAGAGAATTAGGTCAAAGTCATAATCTAAGTCAATTACTCAAGAACTAACATAATAGGACTATAATTTTTTCTAATATATTCATAATTGGTACGATAACATCATATAGTAGTAATTCAACCAATAACCGATTTAATTAAACAAACATTAAACAATTCATATAAAGATCACAACCTAGGGTTAAGGGGAATAGGTAATCTTCTACAAACTAGACCAATCAATCAAGAAATATAATAATTGAGTTATAATACATGTAAATATATTCATAATATCTAAAAGAAACAACAAAAAATCCAATTCACCAGGTAAACTCTAAGATTAGAAAAGACCCACTTTATTTTCATACTTTTGAAATCAATTTAATGGAATCCTTTGGGAAAGAAGTACCAAAGGTAAAAGGAATCTCATACCTTTTTTTATGAATATTGATGGAGAAATTTTGGTTATTGAATACCAAGAAAACCACCTTGACCTTTTCTTCTATGGAGTTTTTCAACTTGAGAGAAAGAAGACAGAAGGAAGAGAGTTTTTGTTTGGACAATTATGAGAACTTAGGTTAGTCAATTTAGCTTAGGGGTTTATTATAGGTTATTAATTGAATTAATTTTACCTCCCACAACCCCTAATTAACCTACTAACTCAGCCAACTAATTAAATTAATTAATTAAAAATATGCAGCAAAACAGTGACTCCACAGACGAGACGACGATCGATGAATCGTGAGTCCATCAGTGGGCATTGTTACCTCCGTTCTGGTCACTCGTTGATGAGTTCAGAGAATTTTCAAACAAGGACTTTAGCCAAATATTCAGAGCCGTCTGTGGAATTCGTTGGTGACACTGTCTATTAACAGCTTTTGGTCACTTTTGCTAGGTTCCTCCTCAAGGGCTCTTAGTTGGTCCTTATGGAGTTGTTCTCAGACATTTCGACTATGAACTACCTCTAATACATGTTAGACACCCTTCCACCATTATTTGTCAATTCCGACTACTAAAACATAGTCAAATTGGCAATGGCACACTAGTACCTCATTGAACTAATTTCCGGACGTCATGAACGTTCTTTGGCATTTAGGTTTCTAAACTTCCTAAATGACTTAAATAAAGTATAGACCTTAAAACAATGTCTATACCTCTTGAAATGTATGTTATTCTCCAGAACACATCTTAGATTTTTGAAGTGTTACACACATATATTGGGACAAATATAAAATTGTATTGGCAACTGTTTCATGTTTCAAATCTTCCAAATGTAGAATGGAAATGTAAGAGATGTTGTTATATCTTTGGTATCCATTTTCTCTTGCTGTGAGTTGTCAAAGCCATTTCTTTTTAAATTTTTATCAAGCAACAGTACCCCTCTAACAAGTTTTATCAAGAGCATAAGGAAGAGAAAATTGATAGAGCTCAACTAGAAAATGTACTAGATATAATTGTTTAAATTGGACTGTGGTCAATGGATTATTATGAGAGCAATTTTGAGGTTACAATGGTCGAGGACACTACGTCCTATTATTCTTGAAATATTTTAATCGGATCCTTGAAGATTCATGTGCACTAAGAATCTTTGCAGGAGTAATAAGTCGTAGTATACTCATATATTGCATCTTCGAAACCTTTCTCATTATAATCCATTGACCCCATTCAAATTTCAGCAAATATATCTAGTACATTCTTTAATAGAGCTGTGTGAATTCGCTCTCCCCCAGAATCTTGATCAACTTGGATAGAGGAATATTGTTTTTCAATAAAAATATAAAATGAAAATGCTAGTGAGAACTCAAAGCAAGACAAAAGGGATATCAGAGATATAACAACATCACTGACTTTTCCATTTGGCTATTGTAGACCTAAAATATAAAATAGTTGGTAATAAGATTTTACCTCTAACCTAATATATGTGATAGACTTTTCTTTTTAGACATTCCCATAAAAAGAGACATCTTTCCATACTAGTAATAATATAACTTCAAATTTCGTGTTTTACTTTATAGCCACAAAGTTTCTATGGCTTACTTTATACCAGAAGTTTTAAAATGCTTGTTTTTTCTCTTAAACTTTGTGCCGAATCTTAGTTAATAGTTCTATGTTTGTATCCATATTAATGTTCACTTGACCCACTTCTTATTTTATTTGACAATTACAATAGTCACTTAGATGGAAACCACTAAGAATACATTGACAAACTCCGCAAGTTGTGTTATTTTTATTAGAATGTTTTGGAACAAGGTTTGCGCTGCTATAGTGAAGGAGTATTTTAATACCTTCAATCTATAACATCATGAGGGATATTGTGTGTTGTGTATCTTGTACTTGATATGTTGCTTGTTATGCTACGATATAATGACCCTCCAAGTCATTTCTATGTTTATGTCATCATTCCATAATTAATAGCGTTACTCTAGCGACCACAAGTATTTCATGACTTTCCGACACTGACTATTTGATCGTCAAGTCATTCAATTGGGTTTTATACCAATTTTCCTATTGGAGCTTTGAAAATTGGAAAAGTTGATTTCAGTCATAACCTCAGTTAAATGACATCAGATTGTAATCTGAAGATTGCATAAGCTCCAAAGCAGCAAAAATAGGCTTGTATCATGGTTGGCACAAGTCCTAAGGCATACAGTCTGACTTTGGGGAAATCTAGAACATTAGCCTTTGAATTTTGGCTTATGTTTTACTTTGGTTAACATTCATGGTAAACACACTTGTATGAGAATTTCGTTAGGGAAGTTAGTTTTGGAATGTCGACTTTTGTCTAGAATGATCTTTGGCGAGCTTTTTGAAACTTGTGGTCTTATTTTGAGGCGCGTTTTGGAAATTGGCTAAACATGGCATTTGGGTTTGGGGCCATTTTTTTTGTTGAAATGACCTTGTATTGAAATTCAAACAATGAAAATGAATGGGGTAGAATATGTAGCATATTTTCATCGTGTCTCAAACGAATTCTAATCGTCTATTCAGAGACTTCTAATAAAATAAAGAAAAATCTTATGTTGTTGGTGCAGACCTTTAGCGACGAGAATTTAGTCTTTTGGCGACTACATTTAGCATTTAGCGGCCTGAAGTGTTGTTATTTTTATATTGACAAATCAGATTCTGCCTTATTTTGAAATATTAATATCTATTCCAAAGCTCTGTGTTGGGTAATTCAGAAGTACGATGAGTTCGAGTTTGAGTTGGTTGTATGGGTAGCATCTCGAGTGTGTAAGAAAATGTCTTGTTGTTGTGCACAAGATTGGTGGAGTTTTTTGGTCCTCTTCTGGAGTGAATTCCTGAAATGACCGATCGGCTCCCATATTTCCTGATCGGAATTCAAAAATTAGTCGATCTCTAATTTTGATGATTTTTGTGATTGTGAATTGTTCTATTTTTGATATCGTGGCAGCATTCAAAGGCTATTCGGAAAGGAAAAGCTCTGGCATAGTAACTTCGAGCATGCACGGTCAGCCTTTATGTCAGCAATGACTGAGTTTCCATTAGATTGAGCAGTAAGTAGGTTCGTCACTCTCACTGGTCCAGATCTAACATCTAGTAGTGTCCTGAACATTGGCACGGAAATATCTGTGAATTATCTTCAGGAGGCTACAAAATGTCCTTACGTAGTTCTTCTATTTTGTATAATTTTAGGAGGTTCTTTTCTAGTAAAAAAATTAATCAATTACTAATTGTTTCATGGTATTATACGATGGCTCGCACGCGCAATAGAGGTCTACCCCGACGTCGGGCGGAAAACCAACTAGAGAGAACGAGTACCCAAAATCCATAAGCTCAGCCATAGTTAGACCAGATTCCTCTCTAGCTGGTGGGGCCTGGACTAGCCCATCCACCACCCATATCAGCTGCCATGATGATCTATATAATATGCTTACATATAGTTTAGCAACTATTAGGGGAATTCAGCCACATGAAGCCCCATTACCAATTATGAAGCTTGCTCAACTACCATAGGGTCAAGCTATAGCAGCGGATCTAGAGGTTCACCAGTCATTGTTACATGCTTCCATTTAGCCAGATGTTTTGAACGAAGTAATGCGACTTAGGGAACAAAACATGCATGGGGTGTTTCTGAGACTATAACCATGTAGGTTTTCTTGGGCAGTTGGTGAGCATGCACAAAAGTCCTTACTACTTGCTTGTAGCGACATTTGACTTTGGGGTTAGTGGAGTCGAGTGCAGACTTTTGGGTGGGTGGAGTAGAGGGGAGCTAACTTCAAAGTTTATCCATTAGATGGTCTGGCAAGGAAGTACATGTGCTCTTTCATTGAGACCATACCACCAACGTTATTGCTAATAATGTGGACAAAGTTTTCTTAGGATATTTCTAACGAAATTTATCCAATAGAGCGTTAGAGATTGACTATTTTTCCCGATGTTGGAGCAGAGATCCATGGCGGTGTTTGAGATTTAGGCCAGATTTCATGAGTTATCTCATCATCCCACTGTTTACATCCCTACTCTTTCGAAATAGGGCGAAATGTCGCGGCAACTCAAAAATAATTAATTGATTCAATTTTAACAAAGTTTAAAAATAAACGAGTTTTAAAAAAAGAGTCGCCACCTAATTTTTTAGGAAAACTAGGAAACCAATTATTAATCTACGAAACCAAATTAATTCTAGGTAAGGGGTTCAAGTTATTCCGAAGGGAAGGGGTTAGGCATCCTTTGGAATCCACAAATGGTTCCCGACTGAATTCATTTTTTTTTCAAATTGAGGAAGAATATAATAATGTACAACTATAACAAACATGCAATATACACAATAAAATAAAATAAAATAATAATCATCGGCCTAAGGTTTGCCTATCGTCAATATTCACATAATAATGATATAAAAAATATGATTCGAACTTCATTCGAATAATTCAAGGAGATGCACATCCGGGTACCTGTAAAGACACTTAGTAAAAGAGTTAGTACCAAATAAATATAAATAAAAATGAATAACTCAAATAATAACTAAAAATAAAAAATTCGTCTTATTAACATGGGAGGCCTTGGAAATCGACGGTAACTTCTTCATCGGCCCTTTAACAAGTAAACATATAAACTTGAATTAAAATTCCATCTTTTAAAATGGGGAGGCCTCTAAACCCGACGGATAGATTTTTCATCGGCCCTTATATAGTATAAACTTGATTAAATTTTCCGTCTTTTAAAATGGGAAGGCCTCTAAACCCGACGGATAGATTTTTCATTGGCCCTTTAACAAATATATTTAATATAACCTGAACATCAAGAAAACATAACAAACTTATCCCAAGAGAACAAGGAAAACAACAACCAAACTAAAACAACATAATTAGAAATGGAAATAACAATAACGTAATATATGAAAATTAAAAATAACATTAAAATAGAATAATAACAAAACCCTGAAAAGTTAAGATAGCAAATAGTTGACTAACAATTTTAAAATAATAATAATAATAAATGAACATCAAACCGTAAAATAATGCTAATATTAAAACTACAATAAACACAAATATTAATTGACTTTTAGAACTACATTAAACTAAAAAAACAAAACAAGCTACATATAATAAACAGAAAACATAAAAAAACTGGGAATTAAATAAAACAAGGCTAAGAAAAAAATTTACCTGGTTCTGGCGGCGAACCAGAACTACGAGTTTGAAGTAGACGACTCCACCTCCTCAACTCGAAAAACCACAAAAACACTTTAAAATTTTGAACTATGTGAACCAAAAATTCTCAAAATTTTATGAGTATTCTTTTGTTTTCCCCTCCAAATCCTCTCCTAAAAATAGTGAATGAAGTGGGCTTATATAGAAACCCAAAAATCCTCAAAAAGGATGAAATACCGATGTGGGACTATTGCAAAATTGAAAATTGTTTGAGAGACAATGTGGAAAAGACAATTTTTTTTTATTTGACTCAAAATGTATGAATTTTAAAATCATTGGACCAAAATTTGCTATTAAATAAATAAAGCTTCAAAATCACGAATTTTAAAAATGTTAGGCCAAAATTGGGTGTCAACAGCTGTCCCTTTCGTTGTGTATGATTGATGAAAGAAATCGTGGACAACGAAGATTGACAAACCCAATTTTGACCGAACACATGACCTTTGTAGAGAAGTGTGGTTGCATGTGGTGGAAGTCAATCCCAGACCTGTCTCCAAAAGGTTCCATGATGTGTTGCGTCCTTGTTGAAGTGGTTTGCACCTGTTTTTTTTTATCTTTTTTTTTTGAAGAAATTCATCCTTTCGAATGCTCTTGACAAAGACTGAGATAAAACTCGTCAGCTTAAAAATGCAATTTAAATGGGAGACAGTGTCTTCCACCGTGTCGACTCTCAATTTCTCTCCTCGGCATTTAACGTCAGTTGACATTGAGGGATAAATATTTCCTTTTAGATACACGATTCCTTTTCTGGCAGTGCATGATCGCTTGCAGGGAATGAATATCTTCCCGCGATGCGCAAATTTACGAGAGATGGAATCTTCTCGCGATGCATAGAATTTTGCAAGGGGTGGGATCTTTTCGCAATGCATAAATTCCACAAGGTATGAAATCTTCTTGCGATATGTAAACTTTTGCGAGGAATTGAATCTTCTCGCGATGCATAAAATTTTGCGAGGTATGAAATCTTCTCGCGATGCAGGAATATTGACTCGCAATGCATGAATTAACTCTCGATGCGTGAATTGACTCTCGATGCATGAATATGAACTCACAATGCATGAATATTAACTCTCGATGCATGAATTGACTAGTGATGCATGAATTTTCTGCGATGCATGGAATTGACTCTCGATGCATGAATTTTCTACGATACATGGAATTGACTCTCGATGCATGAATTTTCTACGAGGTATGAAATCTTCTCGCGATGCATGATTTTTTTTTTACGAGGCATGAAATCCTCTCGCAATGCATGAATATTAATTCGCGATGCATGAATTGACTCTCGATGCATGAATTGACTAGTGATGCATGAATTTTCTGCGAGGTATGAAATCTTCTCGCGATGCATTAATTTTCTGCGAGGTATGAAATCTTCTCGCGATGCAGGAATATTAACTCTCGATTCATGAATATTAACTCGCGATGCATGAATTGACTAGTGATGCATGAATTTTCTGCGATGCATGGAATTGACTCTCGATGCATGAATTTTCTACGATGCATGGAATTGACTCTCGATGCATGAATTTTCTACGAGGTATGAAATCTTCTCGCGATGCATGAATTTTCTGCGAGGCATGAAATCTTCTCGCGATGCATGATTTTTTGATTATTATTATTTTTTTTGCAAGGCATGAAATCCTCTCGCAATGCATGAATATTAATTCTCGATGCATGAATATTATCTCACGATGCATGAATTGACTAGTGATGCATGAATTTTCTGCGAGGTATGAAATCTTCTCGTGATGCATGAATTTTCTGCGAGGCATGAAATCTTCTCGCGATGCAGGATTTTTTTTTTGCGAGGCATGAAATCCTCTCGCAATGCATGAATATTAATTCGCGATGCATGAATTGACTCTCGATGCATGAATATTAACTCTCGATGCATGAATTGACTAGTGATGCATGAATTTTTTGCGAGGTATGAAATCTTCTCGCGATGCATGAATTTTCTGCGAGGTATGAAATCTTCTCGCGATGCAGGAATATTGACTCACAATGCATGGATATTAACTCTCGATGCATGAATATTAACTCGCGATGCATGAATTTTCTGCGAGGTATGAAATCTTCTCGCGATGCATGAATTTTCTGCGAGGTCTGAAATCTTCTCGCGATGCAAGAATATTGACTCGCAATGCATGAATATTAACTCTCGATGCATGAATATTAACTCGTGATGCATGAATTGACTAGTGATGCATGAATTTTCTGCGAGGTATGAAATCTTCTCGCGATGCATGAATTTTCTGCGAGGTATGAAATTTTCTCGCGATGAAGGAATATTGACTCACAATACATGAATATTAACTAGTGATGCATGAACTCCGCAAGGTATGAAATCTTCTTGCGATGCATACATTTCTGCGAGGTATGAAATCTTCTCGCGATGCCTGAATTTTAACGAGGCCTGAATGGCTCGATAATGTTCCAACTGTAACGAGGTGGATGGCTCGATAATGTTCCAACTGTAACGAGGTGGATGGCTCGATAATGTTCCAACTGTAACGAGGTGGATGGCTCGATAATGTTCCAACTGTAACGAGGTGGATGACTTGATAATGTTCCAACTGTAACGAGGTGGATGTCTCGATAATGTTCCACTGTAACGAGGTGGATGTCTCGATAATGTTCCAACTGTAACGAGGTGGACGACTCGATAATGTTCCAACTGTAACGAGGTGGATGGCTCGATAATGTTCCACTGTAACGAGGTAGATGTCTCGATAATGTTCCAACTGTAACGAGGTGGATGACTCGATAATAGTCCAACTTCAAATGAATTTTTGAGATCCTCTCAAAAATTCTGTCCCAGTTTCCATTATGAAGAGAAATGGAAATCTTACTGGGAATATGACCGAGTCGTTGTGGCGCCTACGTATCTCGTTGGAGCAGGAATCAGGTCAAACGTAGTTCCCCTTGTGGAGGATGAGTGCTGCAAAGAATCTGAAAGATTATCAGTAGAAAATGCACAATATGAACATGATGGAATATGCAAATGGTATCCTTTGCTATATTCAAAGCCTAAGAACAAGATATATCATGTTTTGGGATGGACAATCCAATGAAGTAAAATAGGCGTCTGACACATATAAGACTAACTTAATACACCTATTATAATGAACAACTCAAAAGACAATTTTTTTTCTTTTTTCTTTTTTCAAAAAATACATAAATAAATAACTAAATAAATAAAAAAACTGATGAGATAGTCAAGTCTTCAGCACGATTGGTACCAACAGTTAGGATTGCAGGTAAATTTCTCATCATTTTTTTTCTTGAATTAAGGTAATTCCTACAGCTTCAAGTGGTTCCTCAAATATACTTAAGGATTAACAAGATATGTTCATCTTGTTTCAAACAAAGATTTTGAATTGTATCAATCCTCATGTTTCAAGTGCCCTCACGATAAAAGCTAGTCTGATTTCACACATATTTGAGACATTTGATTATAGGACATTTTTCAAAGTGCAACTCACACTCACAAGAATGTTCAATGTACACAACTGTGAAACCATATGCTTGACCCTTATGTAAATCTCCACTAATGTGAGAACATTTGGAATGAGATCATGTAGGGCTTGTCATTGGCTTGTAACGTAGGCTTAGGGATGGGTAGGATATTTATTTGAGATAAAAGTGACTGAATTCCTTCTTGAGCGTCACACAGAATTTGTGCTCTTAATGATTGGTACGTCTTTGACGTCAGATCCTCTTCATTGTTCTCCCACCTTTCATCTTCTTTTGAATTCTCATTTTTAAACGCTCGCCCTTTTTTTTAACTTTTTTTTTTTGAGCTTTTCTCTTCTTCTCTTCTCTTTTTTTTTCTTTTTCTTTTTAGTCCTTATTCCTTGGAGCTTTCTTTACTCACTTCTTTATTATAATAATTTTTCCTTTTTTGTTGGAATATTTTCCTTCCCATCTTTCACTGATCCTGTAAAAAATTTTTTTGCCTTTCTTTGTTTCTTCCACTTTTTTTTTTCTTTAGAGTCTTTGCTTCCTTGATTTTGAGAGACTCAAAATTAATCTCGTTTTATAATTTGAACAGTCTTTGTGCACTCAAGAAGGTTGGGCCAAGAGAGGATAGTGCTCGTAAGCACTCAAAAGCATAGTGGTTAAGATGTGGTTGTCCAAATGAAGGTTTCAGGCTCAAAATGGAAAAACTAGGGATTAATGTAATTTGGTAGGCTTTGAAAGGCACAATCGGGTCAAAAAAGGCCTACAATCCTTTCTCAAACCAAAAATTACTCATGATTTCGCCTCGAAAAACATTCAGGTCAAGTTCTAGATCAACAGTGTAACACAATTGAACTTTGATCAAAATCTCACTACACAATGCACATGAAACATAAGGTTAGTTTTATTCTTATCTTGATTGAATGCAAGAGAATTTTCAAGCATCACAAAAGTACATATAAGAGGTACCACGAGAATCTGTAGTTCACCGCAAAGTCAGTCTTTTTAATCATATCGAATATATTTACATGCTCTTAACCATATAGGTCCGACCGAGTTGAAGACATGACTCTAACAGTATGTACAAACAATTTTTTTTTGAAAAATGATTACCGAACCCGAGAAGGGTTGCCTACGTATCTCACCGAAATGAGAATCAGGTACGCGTAGTTCGTGCAGATATGACCTGAAAAATATGCACAAACTATTTTTTTTTTTACTTTTTACTTATCTTTTTTTTTTAAGATTAAGATAATACCGAACCCAAGAAGGGTTGCCTACGTATCTCATTAACATGAGAATCAGGTATGCGTAGTTCGGCTAGATATGGCTTGAAAAATATGCACAATTTTTTTTTTTTTTTAAAAAAGATAATATCGAACCCAAGAAGGGTTGCCTACGTATCTCACCGAAATGAGAATCAGGTACGCGTAGTTCGTCCAGATATGGCTTGAAAAATATGCACAAACTTTTTTTATTTTTTGAAAAGATAATACCGAACCCAAGAAGGGTTGCCTACGTATCTCACCGAAATGAGAATCAGGTACGCGTAGTTCGTCCAGATATGGCTTGAAAAATAGCACAAACTTTTTTTTTTTTGAAAAGATAATACCGAACCCAAGAAGGGTTGCCTACGTATCTCACCGAAATGAGAATCAGGTACGCGTAGTTCGTCAGATATGAGTTGAAAAATATGCACACTTTTTTTTTTTACTTCTTTTTTTTTTTAAGAAAAAGATAATACCAAACCCAAGAAGGGTTGCCTACGTATCTCATTAAAATGAGAATCAGGTACGCGTAGTTCGGCCAGATAAGGCATATAATAATTCAAAGATTTAGACAACTCAAAGAAATTCCTAGGTCTAACGCCACTGAAATTTGTAGTCATGAAGTTGTTTTTTAGTTTTTTTTATTTTTTTTATTTTTCACCAATATATTTTATAGCCTCTTAATCGTCAATATTTATACTGTCTGTTGAATGTACCCTGCGAATTTCTACAGTAACGATGTTGTACTCTTTTTGGATGTTTTCTTGAATCTTTGTCTCCTTCCAATTTTTTCACGAGATCTAGACATTGTTATGACCATCCCCGACTGATGTCGGGGACGGTATCCCTACAAAAATATGAGATATATGTGTGAGCAGGACCGTCATGCAAAATAATAATAAAAATAAGTAGATGCGACCTTATAGTCAAATACTCCCCTGATTTATCGTTTTTTTTGACTTGATATTAACGTCTTGTGAAATACAAGGACTCGAATTTTGTCAATCCTCTTGTCTCTTGCGACTTTGAACAAAAAATGATTTCTGAATTTGAACATAAATTAATTTTTCGCTGTAAAGAAGAACAACTCAAAATATAAAAGTGTTAGTTCCTGTACATAATGAATAATGTAAAAATATCACACAAATAATGAATAAAACACATAAACACATTTTTAATTAAAGACAAACTAAAATATATCACATAGCATACAAATAATTATTGCGCGTCCTATACAAATACGTGACCCTTTTATGCCTAGGGTAGGCCTATCGATTCGAAGGATGTATACGTCATTTGAAATATTTCATTGCCCCAAAACTCAAATTTATACAAATTTTATGAATAAAACTTAATGGAGATACATAATAGGGAAAATGTATACAAAATATCAGTCCCACACAGGGGTACGACCCTAAACTATGCATCCACGAAAGATGCTTCTGCTTTCTTGATTTGTTGTTATCTCCGGGTGCCAATATCTTCGAATAGGCTAGTAGCTGGTGAAGCTCTTTCTTTAACCTAAGCAAACTAGTCCTTACTCTATGGGACAATGATTTTCTCAAAACAACGTATACATCCTTCAAATATAAACACATAAGTATGAACGTCCATTTAGCAGTGGGCCATTTTGGACTCAAGGTGGTCTTCTAATGGGCCCAACACGCCTTGGGTATTGGGTCATCTTAGTTCAAACGCGCTATTTTCAGGATTTGGCTCGGCTCTACACTCGTTGACTAGGAGTGGGTTGTATTTAGAGTGGAAAAGGTAACCCAAGCGGACTACTTGGGCTGGGACAGTTAACAATCGTTGACTATCAAGTAGCCAACTACACTCGTCAGGGTGCCCCGAGAAAATCATTGGTTAATGAACGACTGCTAACCCGCATAATCGTCCTTTAGAGGAAATGAAATAATTGTCGTTTGACGGAAAATATTATGCCATGAATGCAATGATAAATACACACAACAAGATAAATAATGAATAAATACAATATACAAATAATCAACGAAACATAAAAATACAAGGTATAACATAATAATAAAGCAAAAATTTCCTCAATTTGAAAAAATAAATAAATTCATATTGGTTAAAACCTCTAAGACTCCCCAACAGAGTCGCCATTCTGCTTACATCCCTACTCTTTCGAAATAGGGCGAAACGTCGCGGCAACTCGAAAATAATTAATTGATTCAATTTTAACAAAGTTTAAAAATAAACGAGTTTCAAAAAAAGAGTCGCCACCTAATTTTTTAGGAAAACTAGGAAACCAATTATTAATCTACGAAACCAAATTAATTCTAGGTAAGGGGTTCAAGTTATTACGAAGGGAAGGGGTTAGGCATCCTTTGGAATCCACAATTGTGGTTCCCGACTGAATTCATTTTTTTTTCAAATTGAGGAAGAATATAATAATGTACAAATATAACAAACATGCAATATACACAATAAAATAAAATAAAATAATAATCATCGGCCTAAGGTTTGCCTAACGTCAATATTCACATAATAATGATATAAAAAATATGATTCGAACTTCATTCGAATAATTCAAGGAGATACACCTCCGGGTACCTGTAAAGACACTTAGTAAAAGAGTTAGTACCAAATAAATATAAATAAAAATGAATAACTCAAATAATAACTAAAAATAAAAAAATTCGTCTTATTAACATGGGAGGCCTTGGAAATCGACGGTAATTTCTTCATCGGCCCT